>JAYJME010002059.1:0-14547 GCA_036873775.1 Costaria costata
AAAGCAAATGGTAGAAAGAAAATAAACGAAAAGCGAAAAGGAATGAAAACAAAATCAAGATCAAGAGGACAAAAACAAAAACATTCCACCCGAAACTGGTACCAGGTATTAACAACATACAGCTTTATACAGACAACACAGGGAGCACAAACACGACAGGCAATTTAATGAGAATATAAAAGGCGCCCGCAATTGAATTAGGGACGTTCCAGTACCATGTACTGCTGGTGTACTGGTACGTGATGTAGACTGTACCTGGCACGTATGATAATGTACGTCGGCGGAGGGAGCGCCATACACAACACGAGAGGTACTCCGACTTCCCAACGCAACAACAGCAACCACAACTGTAACACACGAGTAGATCACACATCACATTGCTCGAAAATAAACGAACACATGGCCAGAAACGAGAACAACCGTTCCAAGAAAGAGAGCAAGGTGGCAGCGGGGAACTCGGATCTCGCGACTCGCGACAAAATCCCGAGACACATGTTTCGCCTTTCGTCACGACAAAGAAAAAGACAAACAGCAAACAGCAGGGAACATTATCGCAAACAGACAGGGCATTCATTCATCACGCTCGCTCGATTTTCAGCTCGAATGTAACCGACTGACCCGGGGAGCTATAGCTAGCTGTTACATAGCGGAACCTACCTTGTTCCGGTGCCCCACTTTGGCTCCGCCTTCCTTCACAAGCCACTCCACCACTTCCAGGCTGCCCCCCGAGCAAGCCCATTGTAGGGCAGTAGACCCCTGGGGGGAGCAACGTGCAGCAGACAGGACAGGAAGGAGACAGCAGACGACTCATCGCAAAAAGCGTGTGGCGGTCTATTTTATCTATATTTTATGGTACCGTGGTATACTCTGCTGCTGTGGAAAGAAAAAATAGTGAAAAAAAAATCAAGAGCAATTCTTTTTGGGCGTGATGTTCGTTCGTATACTGCCCGAAGTTCCAGACCATCCGACGATCTTTTCGCGCGGCCTCGACCACAGCCTGCTGCCTCGTTGACGGGCGTTGCTCATCAGACCGGGCAGGGTCATGCCTCGCGGTACTACAGCGCCGACGGTGACTACAGCGTGGGCCAAAAAAATGAACACAAGATGACGGAAAACCAAACACGGTGCAAAAAAAGCGGAGGGCCGAACCTAGATTCGGTAGGGTCTGGTGCAGAGTAGAGAGGGCAGTGGCACGGGCGGAGGACCGATCATTTATTTTCCGCCCAGAGGCCAGCGGGGAAGAGACGAGGGCTTGCTGCCTCTTCCCTGCCCTCTCGGGGCGGTCCAAGCAGAGACTCTCGGTAGGACAAGCGATAAAATGCTTCCTCTGCCCGAACAGAGGGTTCGACGCAAAGGCGAGCCGTCGCAAAACTTTCTCGACAAAAAAAGCGCGCGAATGAACGCAAAAGAAAAGAAGGAAGGAACGAGGGAGTTGGAACTCGAGCTCGGCACCCACCGCCCTCCTCCTCATTCAGTGCGGAACAGATTTATGGATCCCACACACCACACGGCCAGTTGGTGGGGTACACCTGAGACAAAAAAACGTATGCGAGAGGGTGCACCTCACCTTGATAGGGTCCGAGACATCCGCCGAGAGGGCGTTGATCTTCAACAGGGACTTGACCTCGGCGACTTTTCCGTCGTAGGCCGCCAAAAAGAGACCGGCCAGGACAGCCTCATCCGAGCAGGTGGAGGCCATCGCTAGAAGGCACCTAAAAAGCGCGCCCTTTCGTAGGCGCTGAAGGCGCGCTAACCAACGACAAGTTTTTCCTTTTCCCCGGGCTCGGCGTCCTCCGTGCTCTGCTGATCCTCCTTCCTTCAATGCGTTATGTCCAAGGGGGCGCTTCCTTTCCTTGGCGGAAGTTGCAGCGAGGGCAGTACCAGCGGGCGCTACGTGGGGCGCGTCTTGCGTGACGTGGATTCGGCGAGTCTACACAAAAATGTCGAAAGGAAAAAAAACTGAACGCTATACGAAACCCGAGGCGTTTAAATATAGGGAAATTGGTTCAAATTCCCCTTGCAGGTTTCGTCGCGTAGATCACACTTGCACGAGCACGCACGCTCCACCCCATCACCCCTAGGTGAGAACCTGCTGCAGGCTTGTGTAGTAGCTGAGAACACCAATAGAAGGAAACGTGTGCCTTGCATCTTTTAATGCTGCAGCTTTGTTGGATTGCATGCAGAGTCTGTGGCGTTGGTCCCTCCTTCGTCGAGGTGTACAGCAGCAGCCTGGCCTGCTCGAAAGGCGACGGCACCAAGCCTTCCGCAGACCCAAAGGCTTGTCTGTCACCCGCCGTCGTTAAAACCACGCGATCGTCTCTTGAGTGGCCACTTGAGGCGCTTAGCTCGTCCGCTGTCGACCTTACATTGTGTTGCTACGTCTCCCCTCTTTTTGGCATGTTTACTCACCCTTCTTTCTCTTTGCTCTCTCCGCCACCACCCACCACCCACTCGATTTCTGTGCAGACTTTGTACCATGTCGCACCGTAAATTTGAGGCACCTCGCAACGGTTCGCTTGGGTTCCTGCCCAAGAAGCGCACGAAGAAGCACCGCGGGCACATCCGCTCATTCCCCAGGGATGACGCCGCGAAGGAGCCGCACCTGACTGCCTTCATGGCGTACAAGGTCAGCATGCCCTTCGTGTCTTCTTCTGCGCCTTTCCTTGTTTTTTTTTGTTTTCGTTTTTTCGTTTCCCGGGACCTGTTGAGCAAAACTCTCTTCGAAACCGGCCCGTCCGAAGTGTGTGGCCAGTGCTTGGACAGTAGTAGTGCAGTAGTGCAGTGAGTGTAGTGAAAATTAGGTGGCGTGTGGGATGACGTGAAAGGGGCCACTAAAATCTTGGCGTACCGAGAAGACGAATGTACCGCAAAATCTGCGGCGAATGTTGGTATCCCGCTGCTGATATTCGCTATTTTTTATCTTGACATACAGCAGTAGTACCAGGTATGTAGGCTTTTGACCTTCAGTAAACGTGTCTATTTTGAATCAGATCAAAAGTTAGTGCTTCCACCACTAAAGAGACATCACGGCGAAGGCGCTGTCAAGGCAACAGGCATCACCAACTGCCAACAGGCATGAAATGTCGAGACAACGCAGCTGCTTTTAGTAGGGCTGGGCACTGGCTGGCTCAGCCAGTAGCGATTATACTGTCAAAAAATAATCAGTACTGGTATACTGGATTGCATCAGTATACTGGCCGAGTAACGTTCCTCTCGTCCCGAAACGCATTTGGAGGGTTAGGGTTTCCGTACTATGATATGGCGTGTTTCTTGGACGTGCGTACGATAAAAACTTCTGGCAAATATACTGGCCGGATCAATCAGTAGATTACTACTGCCAGTACATACTGTGCCAGTGCCCAGCCCTTTAGTTTTACGGGGGACCATAGTAAATAGGACCAAATATTGTTACGTACCAGGTAGCATAAATAGGGGAATATTTAGGTTTTGGTGTCTACAGTCCTATTGTGTCTTCAGTAGTAGGTCCTATTATAATAACTACCAGGGTTAGGGTTAGGTGCCTGGTATCGACAAAGTATTGTTAGCAAAAACAGGAAATATATAGGTTTTGGTGTCTACAGTAGGTCCTAATGCGTCTACAGTAGTGGGTCCTATTAACTATGGTCCCGCGTATTAGATATCTTCAATACGACTTTGTTGGCCACCAAAACAAAGGATTTGCAACAATTTGTAGTGCAAAGAATCGCGGTGGTCTGGTGCATAACCACACGTGCACCGTGCAGAAAACCAAATCATGGAAACACATCCCTTGCTGTGCGTGTGAGTTCTGCCGGACGGCAGCCATAACCGTTGCTCGCGACCTCTGCTGTAAATATTGGCGGCGGCGGCAGCAGAAAACCTTGGGTTTCGTTCCAACTTATGCGACCCACCTATATTGCATCGGGTAGGAAAATAACTTGTTCCCAATGCCGAAGCTGCACCAAGTCGACAACTGGAAGCACCTCTGATTCCGATTATTTTAGGAGTATTTCGTATTCCTGCTCTATCAGCTCAAAAACTTTCCATTTGTTCCAATATTTCGTAAAAGGCAGATATGAGATCCATGGTGCCCTGCGTATGAGTAAGGCGAAGCGAAGGCAGTTTTTGTGACCTGCTTCGAGGCGGACGTCGTCGCTGAAGTTCTAAAATATGGTTCCAGGCGCTTGAAGATATTGCTGTGTAGCCTAGTATACTGGTATCTTTTACTGCAGCATTGATGTGAAAGGAGCAAAAGGAGTTCGTACACGTATCCTTTACCAGTTTACTTCGTTATTTTGTAAAGCTTTTAAATTATATTTTGGAAGCTCACAGCTCTGTAGCAACAGCAGCAGTGTAGAACATGCTCCGTTGCTCTGCCGCCGCCCGGTGCTCTTTCAAACACAATAGCTGCTGCAAAGCAAGGCCAGCCCGTACCACGTGTCTTTGTGGGGTTCGGGTGGGGGAAACCGAGTTGTTCGGCGTGTCACGACCTTCGGCGCAAGCGAGGGCAGAGAGTACGTTCTGTGCGTATTTTGGTGTTTTTTTAACGCACTCGCACTCTACGTACCCAGGCCGGTCGCGGCAGGCAGCTGTACGTGTGATCCATAACTTGGCAAGCCAAAAATGGCATGTCTGGCTGTGCACGAGCACAGGAGGAATCCTATTAATAGGCATTTTCATCCTCGTCTTGGAGGCGGTCCTCGGCCGTAAACTTTATTGCCTAATCACGGTTGAATCAGGCGGCGCTATTGCCTCAACCAAAGCACCCAACTGCGTTGAACCGATTTATCCAACTCTAGGAATGCCAAGCACCAGCCAGATATATAACAGACGCTACCATCACTTGATTGAGTTCCCTTGCGCTTGCTGTGTCAGTTGGAGGCTTCAGTGAGGAGTACGGCGGTGCTTGTGAAAGAGCCTATAAAAAGGGCCTTGTGAGGGGCTGATATTGACCGAATCCCGGTTTCAATAACAATACGTAGGCGTTTTTGATGGCGATGCGTTTTTGATCGCCATCTCATACCTTTTTTCCTCACCGACGCAATGCAGGTGCCCCCCATCGACACCTTGACTATTTTAACTCACCTTGCTATCCTACCGCCCCAAACATCCCTCCGATATGTTTTGACTCAACGAAACGAATATTTTCTATTTACGACTTGAAGGCGGGCATGACCCACATCGCCCGTGAGGTGGACCGCCCCGGGTCCAAGGTTCACAAGAAGGAGGTCGTTGAAGCTGTCACCATCCTCGAGACGCCCCCCATCGTTGTGGTTGGTGTCGTGGGCTACGTCGAGACCCCCACCGGTCTTCGCACCCTCACCACGGTCTTCGCTGGTCACTTGTCTGACGAGTGCAAGAGGAGGTGAGCTGGCTGGAGTGAGCAGGGCATATTCTTGAAGGTTGCAGGTGCATACGCAACGTACACAAGTACGTACGAGCACACACAGACTAGCGAGTGGTATCATGGTTGAGTATCTCTAGTGCAAGACGAGCGAAAGTCACTTATTTGGCGATGGGGGTTGGGGGTAGGATAGGAATTAGGTTTGTCGTGTATTGAAGCATGGAAGCCAGGCGCAAAGTTGGGCAACGGGGGGGTTATAGCTGCTGTGGGCGGATTGACCAGGTCGTGTAGATGCAAACCTCCATTTATTTTCATATTCGTACATGACATATTATCTAACCGGTATACTACACCGTATTGTAAATGGTTTACAATGAGTTTCTGTTCCTGAGGTTTCTCGTGCTATTAATAGGCGTGCAAAATGCATTTTACCGTTGGGGTTAGGATACGTGCTGGGTTTATTAGTGTATGGAAGCATTAAGGCCAAGCGCGGGGTTAGCCACAAAAACGGTTTTTGTATACTCGCGGAAGGTGGTCGGTGACGTTTGCTTGTGGGAAGTTATAACACATCGACGCTGCCTCCATGTGCGACTGCTCGTCTGCCAACAACCCCGTTGTCTATATATAGCAAGTAGTTGTTCCGACTCGTGGTACTATTATCAATAGCAATACTTCACACAAGTATGAGCGCGCATGATATTATACCTGGTACCGTACAAAATTCAGCGCGCCAACAGACAGAGTTGCGTGGTGTTCTTTTGGCTGGCGTTCGTTGCGAAATTAGAAAATTGTATGTATTTTTTCCGGCGGCAAAATATCGAAACACCAACATATTATACCTGGCACCAGTATATATTATTACCTGGTACGGCAGTCCCGTGATTAATATATACCAGGCACCTGGCAGCTTCACGAGGCGCGGCTGTATACCCTTCCTGTGGGAGTCGCGCCTTTCGGGTTTCGTGAAAGCCCTCGGGTGGAATCGAAACCCGCTGCCTAGATAAAACGCAAAACCAGCTTTACACACTCACCGAGCCGGAGCTTCGGCGAAGATGTGCTCGGCCTTACACTGCTGGACATTTATATTTTTTAATGATACCAGTACAAGTACCTCATACCATATGCATGTACGGAAAATAGGTACCTGGTATTATTTATCTATTTAACCCTTTGGAGCCGGAAACAGTTTTGGGGACAAAACTACTTAGAATTAGTATGTGATACATTCTGGGGTAGTAAGAGGGTTAACGTCGTAATTTTATCGTATCTGTGCGTTGCGTGCAGACCTACCTGATATATAAAAATGTTAACGGGAAAGGCTTTCCAACACTGACTCGAATTATTTTGTCGCCCAAAACCGGGGTGCAGCATCAATTTTCGCGAAGAATTTGCGACTATCATATACTCGATAGTATACGAGTAGTAAATGGCATCACTTTTCGCGAAGCATTTGCGATGTTGTCTGCGTGGCGCCCTCGATCTGGTCACGTTGGGAAGTGTGGCATGTGAGCTTGACACCAGACATGACGTATCATACGCACACCTGTCATGATTCTGGAGTGATTCTGCCCTTGATGCCTTTTTTTTCGTCAGCTTGCGAATTGGAGGCTTTCATTCGACTCCAGACAGACCTTGGCTATTGCCGCAACATTCATGTTCCGCCTTCCCGTCCGAGTACTGTCGATACGCTATAATGGTAATACCTCTAGGGTTTCCATCTTTTTTCACCTGTTATCGTTGCTCTGGTTTAGAAAAACCTGAGCTCCCAACCCATTCTCGGTTTGTACATGGTTTTCATGTAGTCCTGCTGGATTTGTTTGTTTGTTTTTATCTTTCGGTTGTAAATGGTTCCCCGTTTATACTCCTGCTGGATATACCGTTTTGTCTAAACGTATTTTTGTTATTGTGTTCAGGTTCTACAAGCACTGGTACACGTCAAAGAAGAAGGCGTTCACCCGGTACGCAAAGAAGTTCGCCGAGGCGCCGCAGGAGATCGACGCAGAGCTTGAGCGCATCAAGCAGTACGCCCAGGTCGTCCGCGTCATCGCGCACACCCAGGTGCGGCCAATGCCCCCATAAGTAGTAGACGCACTGCTGATTCGGACTTAGCGGTAATCACCCTTCGTTCGTACATTTAAATGGCTCGGGAAGTTATAATGGACGTCCCGTTCTGAACCGGGTACTGCAGCCATTACCCCAGACAAATTTCAAGTAGTTTGTCCCCAAAATGTTCGTGCTAATGGTGCTAATATCTTAAACCTCCCTTTCTTGCATATGGCCCACATGTCTCTGGCTTATTTTTTTCAGCTGTCTTTTTCTTCCAGCTCCACAGCAGAGTATGCGGCACGTCCGTGATGGCTTCGTCAACTACATTGCGTAACAACCTAAAGTAGTCACCAGTACGAGTACACATACATATGACGTTTCTGAGATTTTTCTTGTCGACGTTTTATTCACGTTTGGCAGGTCGGGCTTGTGAAGCTGAGGCAGAAGAAGGCACACATCTGCGAAATCCAGGTTAACGGCGGTGACGTCGCGGCCAAGGTGGACTTCGCTCGTGGCCTTTTCGAGCAGAAGGTTCCCGTCGACGCCGTTTTCGCGAAGGTGGGCAATGAGGAGCATAAACGGTCACACCACAGTTCACATGATCAGAAGTGGAAGCAGTGTTACAGGAATGGGCAGACGCGGTTTACAAAATCGTGTCTAGCCGTTGATATTTTTAACGTTGCCTGGTGGACGCCGTCTTCGCCGGAGTAAGGGGTGAGGAGCAGTAACGGGCATTGGGCAGTTCGGAACGCCACGCTCATGGGGACTGAAGGCCTGCAGGATTAACGTTGAACGGATGCAATGCGATGCGGATGGTGTCTTAACTGACGAAAATGGCTTGGTTCGAAATCGGGACGTCTAAAACTTTGAGTGCATGCCAACCGACCAGTGCGTGCGTAGAGACGTCGTTGTCACGTGTGTTGCCTCGGTGATACAAGCAAGCTCTACCTTATTTGACAATACCACCCAACCGTAGGCAACCACCCCGGGTAATAAAAATAGGCGAAACGCGAAATAGCTGTCACCTCAGGTGGTTTCTTACGTCAAAATACGGTACTATAGTATAATAGTAATGGAGGTCTCCACTTTAACCTCACACGCTTGTTCTACGTTGGGCTTATTTCCCTCCCCTTCCCTCTCTGGCTGCTTTTTGACGCATTGCTTAGGACGAGTGCATCGACGTGCTCGGCGCCTCCAAGGGACACGGTACCGAGGGCGTGATCACGCGTTGGGGTGTGACTCGTCTTCCCAGGAAGACCCACCGTGGTCTCCGCAAGGTTGCTTGCATCGGCGCGTGGCACCCTGCCCGCGTGAGCTTCTCCGTCGCCCGCGCCGGTCAGCACGGGTACCACCACCGTACCGAGGTCAGAATGTGTGCTTGTTGGCGGCAGTGGTGGCGCTAGGGTGTGTGTTTCTTGGCGGTAGCGGCGGTGCTTAATGCCATGGTACATAATTGTTTTCACTCCCGGTCAAGACACGTGGACCTGTTTTTGCATACATTGCATTTGGTCGTGCCCCTCGTCGTCTGCTGGCGTGTCTAAGAGATTCCCGACCGAAGACCCCTTCTAGACTCCGCTCTTTTGCATTCGCACTCTTACGTTTATTTAGTCAGATCAATGGTATTGGTGACAACAACCCTAGCGCTGAAACGTACAGCGTGTTAAAAAAGTTAGTCGTCGGGTTGTAATGTGAGTAGGCGATGACGTCCTTCCTTCGGAGATATGGCTTATCTTAACGCCTTCCTTTCATTATGCTCTTCTCTTGCATGCTCTTTTCTTTTGCACGATTCTGCGCCATTGTAACATCAATGTTCAGATGAACAAGAAGATCTACCGCATCGGCAAGAAGGGAGATGTCGGGTCTGCTTCCACGGAGGCCGACTTGACCGTGAAGCACATCACCCCCCTCGGAGGCTTCCCCCACTACGGCGAGGTACGACTTCGGCCGGACACAAATTTTGTATTTTTTTCGTACTGCGTAGTGTTCGTTGGCTCGTGCGTTGTCAACTTGTCATAAATAGGCCGTTTTCTGCCTTTATGTTGATGAAATGTTGGTGAACGGTTTTCATAAGAGGTGCTTATTTTTTTTGCTGGCAGCTTCACGAGGCGCGGCTCCGTTTACCGTGGGAGTTGCGCCTTTGGGTTTCGTGAAAGCCCTCGGGTGGGATCGAAACTCGCTGCCTAGATTAAACGCAAAACCAGCTTTACACACTCACCGAGCCGGAGCTTCGGCGAGGATGTGCTTGGCCTTACACTGCTGGACAATTTTTTGTGTAGTCTGAACATACGATACAATACGAGATGGCTAAGAACGTTTTTTGCGACTTTTTGGAGTATATCAGCGTGTGATTAACATACAACAAATATAATTATGTTCCCATGTAAGTTATGGCAGTCCTGTCATTGTTTGATGCATCGGCTCGTGGACTTGATTGATTACCAAAACGCTCATCTTTTTTGTTGTAGCAGTAGCTGCAGGTTATGGTCAACTTGTATTTCCTGCTTTTCTTGAACAATGTCCGGCCAACAAGGACTACTTAAATATATATATATACGGAAGTATTCGTTTATTCTATCCATCGGTGCCCTTTCTACGCAGATCAACGAGGACTGGCTTATGCTTAAGGGCTGTGTCATCGGCTGCAAGAAGCGTTGCATCACCCTGCGCAAGTCGCTAATGAGCCACTCCCGCCGCATCCACCTCGAGGTACGTGTTTTCATGAGCATTTTTCTGTTGAGAGGTATTGCCTGCGTTTTCCCGGGGAAGACCTGAATGTTCTGGAGTGTTTTCAGTCAACTGCTGTGTCGATAAAGCATTAACTTTATTTGTGTTGATTGCACCTCTCAATTTCTTAGCAAAACTGGTTTTTCGGGATGGTACTTTCATCTTTCATTGAAACTTCTTTTCAGTTGTCAATCGGGGCTATCACACACACACACATTCTCCGAAATATTTTTTTTCGGCTCTCCGGCATTATAGAGTATAGTAACGTCGCAACCAAGCGAAATCGGTTTATTCCTTCGTAAGCATATCCCGCCGTTCAAACTTTTAAACCTCTTCCGCGCATCTTTGATTCCATCTTTGATTCCATCTTTGAATTTCAGCAAGTGGAGCTCAAGTTCATCGACACTTCGTCCAAGTACGGTCACGGCCGCTTCCAGACCAAGGAGGAGAAGGACAAGTTCCTCGGCCCCCTGGCCTCCAAGCAGCCCAAGGCTTAAGACTCGCAAGCTGTGGCGGACGCCTCCTCGTCCGTCAATCTGCTGGTGCACACTGGGTCGCGTCGCATCGAGGGCACTGTTACATCTGCCTGATTCCTTATCCGGCGGCTGTTTTTGTGGTTTTTTTTTTGCGATTTTGGGTTGGCGTGTGTTGGGGTGGACCTTTTCTTTCTTGCCATTGCGGTGGTTTGGGGAAAGGGATTGGTTCTTTACTATTACTAGTGGATTCTTCAGGCTGGGGGATTCTTTAGAACGCGTGATTGCCCGTCGGGCATTTTGTCTCTCGTGCGTGCGGCAAAATTGTCCCGTCTTCTGCTTTTGATTTGAGCTTTCAATTCCACGTGCTCTCTGTTCCTTCTTATTTGATCTTGGTCTGCTTTTTGACCGTTGGTTGGTGTCTAGAGTTTTAGGCGTCGACTCTACGGTTGCGGCGGATTAAAGTCGTCGAGGAAGGGGCAGGGGGTGCGAGGGAGGGGCTCGTGCAAGTTCATCCGAATCGTGTTCGGTTGGGTTTTAATTAAAAAGCAAGCGGGGTTACACAACATCAGCATCGTCTCTTATCTCCGCAACATGATCTACGCAACATGGCGAGACCACCGTCATCTGTTGTGTCTTGTCTCATTCATAACAGGGACGAGGCATTATTGCTTGAATGCTATCAAACGTTCTCGTTATTTCTCCCTCCCCGACACCCGACAACGCTTGACTGGTTCCTAACCAAATTTGAAGTTTTGGTTATGTGTGTGTTACTATGTCGTGTATCGTTTGTTTACGGTAAATTTTTTGTCCAATTCATATTCGCGCATCATCGAGTGTTCATTACCCCGGATCTGATCCTTCGTATACCACTTACCTGGTATTAAATAGGGAGAGATTAGCAGGACGAGATAATATACTTCAGGGTATGAGATAGGTTGTTGTAACAGTACTTTGACGAGGGACGATATTACACTTGTTTTCGCTCTCACTTGGAACTAATAATAGTAAATGTTGCTGATAATTAAACAGCACACCACTGGGGGACTGCATTTTTACAGTAACGTTAGTTGAGGAACGAAGAACGGAAACAAACGTGTGCAGTTTGCGCTAGAAAAGGACACGTTCTTCTGTCAAGCGGGGGACCCGGAGCTGCAACCACATCGATCGGCGATCGGTATAACGAGGCCTCAATTTTGGTTGCAATCCCGAGCCACTCACTTCATGTGGAAAGCAAAAGTACGAACATGCCCTCTTCGTGTTCGACGGTCATATAAGAAGGCAGCAGGACAAATCTCAACACTGCATCCATCCATCGAAAAATATCAAACGCATCCATCCATATCCAATATCCATCCATCCGTGCATTCTGAGACCTCTGTACTCTGGCTTGGATGTCCACAAAACTTAGGGCCGGGCACTGGCACAGTATGTACTGGCAGTAGTAATCTACTGATTGATCCGGCCAGTATAATAATTTTCGCCAGTACCAGTAGTTTTTATCGTACGCACGTCCAAGAAACACGCCATATAATAGTACGGTAACACCCTGCAAATGCGTTTCGGGAGGAGAGGAGAGAGGTCTTATTCTGGACCGAACGGCATCATGCTGAGGTATAAAAATAGTACTACGGTGAGTTGTTGTTGCGCCCAGTACACCAACAGTTGCCCGGCGACATCCAACACAAGAGCCAAGAGTCTGACTCTTCTTTGAACAGAGAGATAACGCTGTTGTTGTAGTTGCTGTCGTGTTGTCATATAGCAGCAGTAGTAGTGGTACTCGCGGTACAAGAAAAAGTTTCCCGCGAAAATGATACGAGACAGAGAGAGCATGCACACGGAGAACAACAGCACGCACCAAACAATCGCAAGTATATAATACACAGTCAGTACACAACCGAAGTCTACAGGAGGGTGTGCACATGAATGAGGTGTGGAGTATGTGTAAGAATGCGAAACATATTATACATGCTCTAGAATTTGCATCTACGCATAATATCAACGGTTACGTGCGGTGTTCAAGTTAGCGACACACCATACAGTGCACCTGGTGCCTTTTATCTACATTGTGCTGCACGAGCATCATACGCAGAGATCTTCGTTACACCAACACACAACACAAAATCACACGCCCTCCGTGCGATCTTCTGAATTTCCCCCCTCCCCTATGTGTAAACGTCTTTTGCTCACGTCAACTCCTGTGTATCGTTGTGGTGAGATTCAGTGAGATTTTTCATCGCCCTTCCCTGGCATCGTGACAATCGCGTGCTTCACCATCCTCCACCTCCCCTTCTGACCGAGCTCCAGGCAAGGTCAGTTTAATCGGAGCTTGATACTAGCATTGGTGGAGCGGTGTCTGGCTACTTTGTAGCTTGCGGAATCTAGGCTCTAGGCTCCAGCTCTTGGGCGTTGTTCCTCTCAATTACTGATAGACATATAGTCTGTAATCTCGCCGCATTTTCTGCGCGGGAAACCTTTGAGCTGTGTTGCTACTGCTGCTGGCTTGTGCTGCTGTGCTGTTGTAGGTCGGGTCGTGTAATAGGTCGTGCATTGGTTTACGTCGCAAGCACGAGTGAGTGGCAACGGTAGAGTCGCCTGCGGCCTTCTGAGCGCCATCTCAGCCTTGCTGGGTGCCATCGAATTCAGCGGTGATAATGATACTCCAGAGGTGTTTAGTTTATTTTCAACGCGCGTAAGAGCCCGACTACCAACTACCCATCCCACTTCCCAGCAACGATGTTAGGAGACGGCCAGTCTAGGGAAAAACGTCCGGCGGTCAAGGGTGTGAAACCGAGCGTTCCACACTTAAACCTAGTATTTTGGCGTCAGTCAAGGTAGATTATTGAAAAACTGCCGTCCGTCAAGGGGTGAAAGTGCCGTCTCCTCACATATTTGCTTCCCAGGGCCCAGGGGCCAGGGGAGTTGCCAGGGGAATGTTACCAAGCTATCTATCCTTCGCGAGGACTGCTGTAGGGCTCGCGCGGACGACGTGACGTAGCTTGCAAAAAGCAGGACTGATCAATGGGTCGAACTAGCAGCTGACGTATTTGTAGCTTTGTTATCAGGGGTTGGGAATCAGGATGGCCACGGAAAACTACGCGTAACCAATCTGGGATATAACCGTAACTGATTTCCCGCCCCGTAATTACGTGTTCTCGCAGTCCATGTAACATGAACAGAATCGTGCCCGACCGTACGGTGCGGGTGTCAACAATGTAATACAACTGTGACTCGAGGTTAGTTCTTAACAAAACGAGAAGCGGAGAAACGGAGAAGCGGAGAAACTCAAAGGACAGGCAGGCAGGCCTGTTTGAAAACGACCAGAGGCCGCGGATGGGTTGCGCCCAAGCCACCGAAGGCCGCGAAAACGAGAGCCGCCATTTATTGTGCGTTGCGCGAGGGGGGGTACTGCAGTAAGCTGAAACTCGCGGCGGTCGGCGGGTAGACGTTACAGACTGGTTCAAGTTACACGACGGAAATGTATTCCCCGGCAAAAGTTTACGTTTTGTTTTTTAGTCAGACCGTGAAATTTTGCTCGCGTCTTTTATGAACCCTATCTCTTGTGGATTGGTTTTGAGAATCGAAAACGAACGTTTTCGGGACGCAAAACCCATCGCCACTCTTATGGACCCGAAACTTGCGATTTTTTCGGCTAATTTTTTCGATTATCTTCTTCGAGCCGGCCTCCAACCAGAAATGGGGGCCCATTTTTGATCAACATCGCGATCGAAACTGGCGCCCGGATATGGGTTTCCACACATTGTGGAAGGCAACAGCGCTGAAATATGCCGAAAACAGCAGTACCAGACGCATTTGCAAGGGACTGCTGTGTCTCAATACCCACCCGCCCACGCCCCAGGCACCACCACGAGCCCATGGGATCGGATAGTGATGCTGACGACTGCGAGGGCCTTGCCACTCTAGCAGTTGCGATGGCGCCATTCGCCAAGCGGAAGCACAACTTGTCTCGTCGAGGACGAG
>JAYJME010002060.1:0-14546 GCA_036873775.1 Costaria costata
ACAAAAAGGGAGGTCGTGGGGATGCCGAGAATCGAACTTCGGCCCTACATTTCGTAGAATTTCTTTCTATAGATTCTACTAGTTCCAAATGTCCCTTATATTTTTTGTCAGACTGGTACCTGGTATTTGTTTATACTGAGAGAAACAAATTTATTTGCAGCAATTAATTAATACTGTGATCGAAGAGTTTTATAAAAAAGCGCTGGAAAGCTATCTATAAAAAAAATGAAATAGGATCTACTGCTGCTGTGTACTATTACTGCTGCGGTTAGACGGGCGTATGGCCGACGGTGAACACCTTTGTACCTTTTTCCTTCTTCGCGTACGTAGAGGAGCCATTCATGGAAAATCAGGGGTTGCTTGTTGGGTTAGGGTTAGGGTTTGGTTCGTGAACAACTTCTTCCTCCGCGTACCTAGAGCAACCTCTCATAAAAAAAGTAGTCTAAGCGCTTGCTTGTTAACGAAAGTACGGACTCTTGTAAACTGGAAAATGGTTAAACAGTAACCCGAACGGGTCAAACGCGGGGAAACGGTAAAGTTATAATGTTTGTTGACAAAGTACTGGTTGTTTTCTTGTCGGCTATGTGATATCATAACAAACGTACATACTTCGAAGTAGAGAAACACATTTTGAGTGGGTTACCAGTACGTTTTACAGAGTATGACCTGATCCAATCGATCAGTAGCAGAGAGTGGCAATGACTTACCAGGTAGGTAGGTAGGTGTAGAGCAGCAACAACAGCAACAACAATAAACACACCACTACCATCACAAACAACAAAAACAACAAAAAACACAACAACAACAACAACAACAACAACAACAACAACAACAACAACAACAACATAACTTTAGTATGTTGTCATTTGTCATACATAATACTTATCATACCTACCTGCTACCTGGTACCATATCTGTTTATACAGAGAGAAACACATTTATTTGCAGCAATTAACTAACACTGCGATCGAAGAGTTTTATAAAAAAGCGCCGGAAATTAAGCTATCTATAACAAAAAATGAAATAGGATCTACTGCTTCTGTGTACTATTACTGCTGCGTTTTATCGGGCGTATGATCGACGGTGAACACCTTTGTACCTTTTTCCTTCTTCGCGTACGTAGAGGAGCCATTCATGGAAAAGCAGTGGTTCCTTGTTGGATTAGGGTTAGGGTTCGGTTCGTAAACAACTTCTTTCTGCGCGTATCTAGAGCAACCCATCATGTAAAAAAAGTAGTCTAAGTGCTTGCTTGCTAACGAAAGTACGGACTCTTGTAAACTGGAAAACGGTTAAACAGTAACCCGCACGGGTCAAACGCGGGGAAACGGTAAAATTATAATATTTGTTGACAAAAGTACTGGCTGTTTTCTTGTCGGCTATGTGATATCATAACAACTGCAGAACTGTACTGGCGAAGACCTGTGAAAAAGCTTCTGAAAGACGTGGCTGAAAGCTAAAAAAAAACAAGTACTGGAAAAAGGGCCGAGGCCTGTGAAGAAGGGCTGTTCGTACGAAGATCTGCAAGTTAACACGAGCTCCACTCCACACATCTATACCGAGAAGAAAAGAAACGTAATCACGTTGCTAAACAAGAATGATGACCTCGCAACGATTTTTGGTTAGGCAGCCCCGTCACTCCGAAAAAATGGTTGACCAAAGGTGCTACCTCTAATTTTAGTACACGTTATATCGTAGTACACGTCACGCCTCCTTTCGGTCATAGCCTAGGTAGGGGTGTTGTACATGATTAGCTTTTTTCGTGAACGTCGGTGGACGCTTCCATGGCTGTTTCCGTACTTCCATGGATGCTTCTACGGAAGTGATGGAAGCTTCCATGGCAGTACTGGAATCTTCCATCGAGGTAGTGGAAGCTTCCATGGAAGTAGTGGAAGCTACCGTGGAAGTGGTGGAAGCTTCCATGGAAGTAGTGGAAGCTTCCAGGAAGTGGTGGAAGCTTCCATGGACTTAGTGGACGCTTCTATGGAATGAAAGATTCCATGGACTTAGTGGAAGCTTCCATGCTTCCATGGAAGTAGTGGAAGCTTCCATGGAAGCAGCGAAAGCTTCTATGACTTCCGTGGAAGCTTCCAACATAGAAACCTCCGTCAAAGCATCCATGGAAGTTTACATGGACGATTCCATGGAAGCTTCCACGGAAGTTTTAGAAGCTACGGCGGAAGCTACTTCCATGGAAGTAGTGGAATCCTTTGTGGAAGCTGGCACATAAGTACTGGGATATTTCACAGAAGCGTGGATGGAAGCATCCAGGGAAATGACGAAAGCTTTCACGAAAGTCAGGTAAGCAAGCTATAATGGGAGCTGCTTATGTTAAAGTAGCGGAAGCTTCCATGGAATTATAAAAAAATCCGTTCAATATTCCACGGATTATTTCTTGGAATCCTCTTCTACTACTTCCATGGAGGCTCCTACTACCTCCATGAAAGCTTCTACTACTTTCAAAAAGGCAAACATAGAAGTACTGGAACCTTCCACGGATGTGTTTGAAGCTTCCATGAACGTACTGATAGTATTGGAAATTTCCATGCAAGTGGTGGAACCTTCCATGGAGGTGGTGAAAGCCTAACCCGAACCCGAACCCGAACCCGAAGCAAGACCATGACCCCAACCCTAACACGAAACCGAACTCGGAGTACTTCCATGGATGTTTCCAGTACTTGAACGAGAGCCGAACTAACTTCAATAGTAGTTTCCGGTACTTACTCCACGGCTTACGCAAAACCTTCGACCAACGTGTAAGTTGCCACCGCTTGCATGGAAGCCGCTTCCACGTTTCCATGGAATCGTCCAGTACTTCCATGAAAACTTCCGCTTCCACGTTTCCATGGAATCGTCCAGTACCTCCATGAAAACTTCCATCGCAGTCTTGTTGAAGAGTCTTTTCTTGCATGAGGAATTGTTTGTATGGGTCCTTCCGATACTTTCATGGGAGCTTAAAAGGAAGTACATGGAATTATTTCACTTGCATGGAAGTAGATGCAGTTTCCATGTAAGTAGTGCAAGCTCCCATGGAATCGTCCTTGGAATCTACAATGGAAGCTTCCATTACTTCCACGGAAGCTCCGAGCGAAGATGGTCCAAGCTCCCATGGAAGCTGTTTATGTTGAGAAACGGAAGCTTCTGTGGAAGTAGTGAACACTTCCACCGAAAGCGTCCGTGGAAGCTTCCGCGGAATCTTTGGTGGAGGCTTCCACTACTGGAAGCTTCCGCTGCATCCATGGCAGCTTCGACTAATTTCAGAAATGTGAAATGACTTCCGCGGAAAGTTCCAACATGGAAACCTCCGTGAGAGCATCCATGGAAGTTTCCGTGGAAGCTTCCATGGAAGCTACCACGGAAGCTTCCAATGGACGTTTACATGGAAGTTGTAGAAGCTAAGATTAAATCTACTTCCATGGAAGTAGTGGAAACCGATGTGAAAGCTGGCACACAAGTACTGGAATATTTCACAGAAGCGTGAATGGAAGCATCCGGGGAAACGACGGAAGATTCCACGAACGTCAGGTAAGCTCCCACGAAAGTCCAGTAGGAGCTGCTTATGTGGCAGTAACGGAAGCTTCCATGGAATTATTGAAAATTCCCATGGAAGATTCCACGGATCAATTATTGGAAACCTCTCCTACTACTTCCATGGAGGCTTTTAGTGCTTCCATGGAAGTTTCTACCACTTCCAAAAATGCAAAAATGGAAGTACTGGAAGCTTCCATGGATGTGTTGGAAGCTTCAATGAAGTACTGATAGTTCAGAAAACTTCCATGGAATTGGTGCAAACTCCCATGGAAGTGGTGTAAACTTCAAAGGAAGTGGTGGAAACCTTGGAAGTGGTGGAAAACTTTCATGGAAGTGGTGAAAAATTCCATAGAAGTGGTGGAAACTTCCATAGAAGTGGTGGAAAACATCCATGGAAGTGGTAGAACCTTCCATGGAAGTGGTGAAAGCCCAACCCTTACCCTATATAACCCGAACCCGAACCCAAAATAATTCCAGAAATGGAAAATAGAAGTAATGGAAGCTTCCATGGAAGTGATGGAAGTTTCCATGCAAACGCGGAATCTTCCATGGAAGCTTCCACCAACTTCCACGAAAAGAGAAAAAAATGTACAACACCCGGAACATTGGTGGCGGGGCGTAGTACATTTTCTCAAAGCATACGTTGGGCATCCACAACGAAGAAAATCGGGCTTACTTGCTCCTGCATTCGTACAGTCGTAGACGTGAAGATATCGGTAACCAAACAAACAGACCAAGTGCAAATCAACCTGTGACCTCGACGTACTAGTGTT
Source organism: Costaria costata (assembly GCA_036873775.1). Classification (NCBI taxonomy): domain Eukaryota; class Phaeophyceae; order Laminariales; family Agaraceae; genus Costaria; species Costaria costata. Next base: position 4,302 of record JAYJME010002060.1, read on the forward strand.
ACGTAACTTCTTCGTATAAACATACTTTCCCGCCAATCAGCTAGTTCCTTACATCTTGAAGAATGTTATCCGGTAGGTCTGGCTATGTACACCATGCGTTCAGCCCTCGTGGCTGCAATTTGTGCCGTCACGGCTGCGTAGCCCACAAACGGGATCTCATCGCACCCCTCGTCTACGTTACCCGCCGGCATTATGGCCACACGGTGGCGTGTTTGACACTTTCTTCACTCGTCAACCGGTATCGAGCTGTGCAGATGCGCATGCATAATTGGAAATGTATTGTTCACGAGCACAAAACCATGGCTCGCAGGCGACAGGACATTTTATGTAGCTATCATGAATGCCGAAAGCCACTTCTGTGGTAGGCATGATCTTCTGAAAATAGTGGCTGCTACTTCGTCCCAAGTACCCAATATGAGGCTTTGCCCTTCGCCTGAACAAACCCCGCACAATACCTTCGTTTCTGGCGTGTTTGCAGGTATCAGCAACGGGTCACCCTCCAGCATAACTACAAAATAGTTTACCGTGATCCTTAATCACAGATAAAATCAATGCTGCAAGCATGTTGTTGTTGTTCCACGTGTGTGATGAAATAGAAAGTCAGCAAAGACTATACGTTTGTTTTTCTAGCAGGGTAAAGAGACGGCGTTGCTGCATAGCCCTAATGTATTCAAAGCTCCGTGTTTAGACCAGGAAAATAGACAACGACACCGCCACATGACGTTTGTATATCTCGGTGCGTCAATATTCTTGCCTACTTATAACAGTTGTTTATACCATACGAATCAGACATTTATGTGGTCCACTTACAGATTTTTCAAAGACCCAGAGCTCTTGAAAATGCCAGCTGGCAAGGAGGACAAGACATTGTCGCTAAGATACCTGCAAGCAGCCGGCCGTCATGTTTCGACAATGCAGTGGTGATCAAATATACTTATAGCAGGTATGGCGGACTTGCAACATCATACACGTTTGGTGTCTGCGTCGTGCACTTTTCTACTCTTAGCTTATTCTGCTCAACGCGGGTTAAATGGCGCACGCTACAGTATCCATTGCCATTTCGGGCTTGCATCTATCCCTGTGCCTGTGGCGTGATCATGTACCTACCGCGGGCATCCATCACCACCAACACTTAACGGTGTGCTCTGGGACGCATTCTTCGAATTTTATATTCGAACACGTGACGCATGCTCTATGGTAGAGGTGGGCCAATGAACTTCTGAGCCTCCGCACTTGAGGAGCTCTATTCCTCACTCAAAACCTTATTCTGAGAAATAAAAGTGTGCAACCCGATCGAAAGTATCCCCCTGTCCTACTGTAGGTTCACAACGAAACATATTGCAAAGTAAGAATGACATTCCGATTTTGAGTCAAGGAGCTCCTCCGTCATTTCATAAATATATTTGAGCGAAAATGTGTGACCCGTATAGCAGCACTTGCCATGTTCGCGTTATAGTCAGACTCGGTCTGGCTCCGTGCCGTCAAACGACGGACGGAGGGTGTAGCATTGCAAATGTGTGACCCGGCTTTATGCTAAGACTGTTACGGGGGAACATAGTAGTCAGGACCGAATATGTTTTGAAAACCAAGTGGAGTATATACCAGTTAGGTTTTGTGTACATGGTGTGTTCTGATTACTCTATGATTCTCCGTCATAGTGTGGGAAATCTCGCAAAATCTCTGCGTCTCCTGTCGGGCGGGGTTCCGACAAACGTTGTCGAAGGGTGATCCTTACAGTTTGCATGCATGTTGAGACAACACTCACAGCTGTTCAAGCGACTCCAAGTTGTCGAAGACGTTGTTCGGCAACGTGGTAAGTTGATTTTCGTCAAGCCCCCTGCGGGGCGATCATACATCAGAAGCGGCACGGGTAGTACAAAAATATGGTCAGTAACAAATAGGAATACAAAGGGTTTTCGGTTCATCGTGGATTCTCATTCCTATGCCCCCCCGTATTTGTGGGCCACCTTCAAAATATCGTACGTACTCTTCAGACATGTGACCAACACGTCTGTTCTTGAATGCATCTCACTTCGACGACGCCCAACGTGTAACGAACAACACATGACGTCGGCGACGGTATATTCGCTGTGGTGAGACCCACTTGAAAACACAATAGTGTCAAAGCTTGACAAATGCATGTGCCGGCACCACTTGGCAAACAATCGACACGATTGTCGCTCTGTCAATCAGTATGTTACCTATGATGCAAGGTACAACACCGTCCGCTGTCCTCTTGAAGTTCGCAATGGATAGATAAAATACTATGGCGTCCTGACTCAGACGAGACGTCGACAGCAAATGTCCGAATCTAATGAGTCTCACGTAGCCAACGAGTTGAATATTTCGTGACTACTGTACGCGTACCACATTTCCAAGGGGCCTGTAGTCCATAAGCCCGAAAAATTGAAGTCTTCACTCATAAATTTTGTAGGGCGACCATGCCATCCAACAGGGCGGCTGCAAGAATTGCAAGCTGATTCTGCCAAAGGGACCAGTTGTTTTATCATTGACACGGCGAATTCAGATGAGAGGCTTGTTGTGATTGGAGCTAATGGTTCCGTGCTTTTAGAGGCGGCCCAAAAAAGCGCGGACAGCATATACGACGCGTTCTACGATGGAGGTAGCACTTTTGGGCTGAAAATGCTTATGAATGGCTGGGTTCTTAATCCAAGCTCGTTGGATGTTTTGTTATATGCATATTCGTTATTCCTAGGCCATGTCTTTTGTAATCGGAGTACACTTTCAGTTTGTCAGGGATATGAAATTGGCTAAAGCAGTACGTAGCCAGTAGCCTATTGAGTCGCCGGCGAATTACACCGTAGTATATAGCCAGTGTTCAGTAGAATGTAGTGCTGCTCAAGCATAGACATGGTTCTGCGGTCTGTATACAGCAGTATCCAGAATTGCGGCGGGGTACGTACGCATAGGAAGATTCTGGGAGAATTATACGAACCATCTAGAATATGCGGCACGTTTAGGTTAGAGCATCCGAAGAATACCCTTCCTGATAACGGTACGAGGAACGTCGAGCGTCGGGAAGCTTAGCTTTCTGTGGAACATTTCGAAGCACGGAACATTTCGAAGCACGTCTGGCAGAGAACCCTTGTAGACGTATTTAGGTGTGCTTGCTAGCAGAACGGTGAGGTGCGCCCCCCTCCCCTTCGGATCCACATTCCAAATTTATCTTGCTTCCTTCCTTCTCTTAATCGGCCAGAGAGCCATATTTCAACATTATAGGTTTGTTCTGAGCGAAGCTCCAAAGCCAGTCTAACGGTTGCTCGCGCCAAGGCTCTGGACTAGTATGTCCACCACATTACCACATGAGGACATTCATTTAACAAGTCATGAGCCTCGTGCGTTTGGCGCTTCACATTGAGCTGCGGTCCACTTGGTAGGTCAAGTACCGACTATGCCAGAGGCCCGAGCTGCAGTTGCTACTGCACACGCACGTACGTCGTCGTACTGCCGCAGGGACCTGTTGAGAGCTTTTCCGCAACGATGCGTATCAAGATAATCGTCATTCATCTGGATCTAGCTGCTGCTACGAAGAGCAACCTATACCTCGTCGTGGGGCTGCCAAGGTCACCGGCATCTGGAGGGCTTCTGCTGCTACGTACTCGTACTCCTACAGGGGCATCATGCCAGCTGCCTAATGCCGTCTTACTGCTAACGTAGTTTCACGGACGGACTACATACAGCGCTGCACAAGATATAGCGTTCGGGGTTCGAGTACCAAGGCTACCAAAACGGGAAACTCCAACGTCACGGGCAGTGTCACCGGCAACCTCATCAACGTCACGAATCAAGTCGTATAACGGCGAGAAACCCGAGTACTTCAGTGATTTTCATACGAAGACAGGCTTCATACTCAGCATGCAATGCCCGGAGATGTTTGCCGTAATGGATGGCCAGGACAGGCCGATATATGATACTACAGTTATGTCTCCTGCACCACTGTTCAAACCCGGGTGGCTGGACGTTACAATTGGCGTTACCCTTGAACAACACCAGGCTGCGTTCGACTGCACTAACCAAGATCCATGTGCGACTATGTACTTGGCCACGGACGAGGCCGCGGCACTCCTGGTGACAGCTCATGCATACGGCGACCGCGGGACCCGTGGCGACGAGCAGAAAGCAATCAAAGAACTTGAGGGGAAATCGCTCAGAGTCACCGAGGAAAGCATCCGCGCACTACAGTCGGCACAAGCACCAACCATCATGGACCCGGACGATTACCCGGATCACTGAACCATGAAGCCGAAACGCCTGCGCAGCAAGCTGACAGCTGTGAAAGAACCTATCACCGAGCGGAACTTCAAGGATATCATCGTCCAAGGCCTCCCGGAGAAGTACCGGGACATCACGCTAACGACCTACAAGGATTCCAACTTCGATCTGCCTAAGATCCAGGCCACCATGCGACATCTACACCTGGACAACTTGTCGCGTTGCCAGTACAATGGTGGGATAATCGCGGGGGGTGACGCGACCATGATATCAGAACCAGGACCGGACCCCAACAGCATCATCTGCCATAACTGCTAGAGCGGCTGCACCGTGCGTGGCAAGACCAACGACAAGCGTGGCAACGGTCACGCGGGCAGGAGAAAGGTACATGGAGGAAAGACCGTAGGCACCGCGAAGAAGTGGTGCTCGCTTCACAACGACGGCGACTGCTACAAGCAGGGAACGCCTCGCCCGAAGGAAGGCAGTATGTATTCTGTTACGGTCCTCGGCGCCCACTTCCATTCATCTGAGAACGACGAACCGCTGACCATCACCTTTAACGACGACTTCGACGGCGGCTTCCAGTTCTATAAGCGCATGAATACTCGCAGAAAGGAGAGTGCATGGCTGGGACCGCTGGCAGCGTCATTGCCAGAAATCGCCGACATTCCCATCATATTTAACAGGAGCCACCGGGGTATCATCACCTGGGGTCGCCTCAATACATGATTGCCGGAAAGACGTTTCACGGGATCGCTGCAAATACAAGCGCGTGGGGTTGCCGGAAAGACACATTTCTAAATAACTACAGCACTTCTGCATGATGGGTTCGCCGGTGCTTTTGACGGCGCCGCAACAGCAACACCTTGGGGTCACCGAATTATATTTTGGGATCGGTGCACAGAATAACAATTTGGGATTTTCCGGGCGAGAACGGTTTCTGGAATTTCCGCATCATCATCGATCACCTGAGGGGTGCCAGAACATCGCGTCTAGGGTCGATCAACACCATTATCGTTTAGGGCCGTGCCGGAACATCATTTATGGGGTCGCTAAACACCATTGTCGTTTAGAACATGGCTAGCATCTTGATCCTCGGGACCGCCAGGAGAACATCTGCATCGTCTGGGGTCGCACCAGTTTCATGGCACTATTTGTTTTCTTCGTAGTACACAGCACCACACGTCTTGTTTGTACGGCAGGACGGCATAAACGGGATTCGGCTGCTAGACTGTTTGTGCAAGCTATTTGTTGTAGTAACACCACGCACATGTCTTCATTGAAAGGGGTCAGCAGAAACGTGGTCGGCCCTTAGAGTAAATAGCTACTTCTATTTCTTGGTCAACCAACCGCCCATTGAAATATTGTTGCTGATGGTTTCTTCTGAAATTGAGAACTATTGAGATGATGCGTTCCCATTATGATTTTGAAAAAACTCATCTACTGGTAATCAGCACTGCTGAATTCGTCTGAGATTATTTTAGAAATGATGTATATGGTCAAATACCTGTATGTCTGGTAAATGCATATTGAGACCCGCACGGGTTCCAAGGTTTTGTGTGTGGTATTTGTGCGGTTTTCATGCGCGTTCCTGCCTCAAATCTGTGACAGAAATAGGCCTAAACCTTGCCAGGTTACGTGTTATAGTTGTTGAGTTAGCTGTAGAAGGATTGATTGCCCGTCGTAAGCGAAGCAGGGACGTTGGACATTGTTGCGACGTTACAAAGAAGTAATGAACGTTTTTGGCGGCAGCCGACGGATTCCAAACGTGCCTATTCGGACAAGAAATTAGGAAATATACCTCCAGAGTTGGAGTTGTCGAGGAGACACAACAACGTATACTGTGACGGTAGACGTAAAACGTTGCAGTCATCGAGTTACGAGCTAGCTTATGAAAGTTAAGGAAAATTTACATTCGATGTCGAATGGCAATTATTGACGAAGTTGCCTCCATGGAAGGGTCGTGCTAGTGGTATGTACTTGGCTACAACAATACGTAGCCAATACACTATCGAGTCGCAGGTAATTAGCATCGTAGTCCATAACCAGTGTTCAGTACATTGTAGGGATGCTCAAGCATAGACATGGTTATGCGGTCTATATACAGCAGTACTCAGAAATGCGGAGGGATATGCATAGGAATATATGATGTGATAATTATGTAGACCATCTAGAATATGCGGCACGATTACGTTAGTTTATCTCGAAGGATGCCCTTCCTGATATCGGTAAGAAGCACGTCGAGCGTCGGGAAGCTTAGCTTTCTGCAGAACAGTGCGAAGAACGTCTGGAAAATAAACGTTCTGGACGTGTTACGTAGGTGCGCGTTGCTAGCAGAACGGTGAGGTGCGCCCCCCCCACCTCCGGATCCACACTCCAATAGTCTCTAGGTTTCGTCCTTCTCTCAAACCCTGTTGGGCTCCGTGTGTAGCAATAAAAACAAATGACAGTTGCGGTATCGCCAAGCGTCTACGAGTAGCATCAGCGCCCAGTAGTAAGAGTAGGACCATGCTGTACCCGTCCCGCCCGATTATTTATATTCCTTTAGTTCGGAAACCGTCTTTATCATCGCCAACGAGCAGTGGCCGATGCTGTAATCGTTCATTTTCGTCGTCAATCTTTCCCTCTCAAGTCCCTAGAGGGTTGATCGGGCAGAGCGCCATATTTCAATATCATGCGTTTCTTCCGAGCGAAGAAGCTCAAGACGCAGCCTAACGGTTGCTCGCGCCAAGCATCTGGACTAGTACGTGCACCACGTTGCCACATGAAGCCATTTTTAAACTCCGTTGACTTAAAATCAGTTTTTGGGTGAGGTATAGAGCTCCTGAAGTCAGAGCCTCAAGGTAAAACCATGCGCCCCTTTAACGTACCATGTGCCTTACATTCAACAGTTTCAGGCCCGAAGATAGACATAAAAAATACAAACATTTGTCTACTCGATTCAGACGATGCAGCGGACTGCTCGACTTCCGAATTCAGCTGTAACATATTAATAGGAGCAACGTCACATACATGGTCTTGTCATTTTCTTATTCCTGTACATGTGATGATATCGGTCTTCATACCGATGATATATTGCCTCTCTATTCCCAGGGGAAAAAAGGGGGGGGAAGAAGGAAAAGGTCAAACGGTGGCATAATACAAAACAACAAGAAAGAAGCATACACAGCGGAGGGCGTTCTTTACGAAAATATCAAGAGGTCGAGAAGCCCACAGGATGAAAAGAACGGAATATTCGCCGATTTTGCAACTACTTCGACAACGCCACTACAAAGTTTAGCGAACCTCAAACGGGGAGGAGACAGATATTTCAAAACGAACGAGAGGAAAACAGGACACCGCAAGATACAGGCTCAATTCAAGACAAGCCAAAACCAAATCTCAATTAGCCGCAGCCATTAAGATTCATACGAGTAGCACGGATCAGTTCCATCTGCTGCTTACACCTACTCCTGCAAACAATAATATTTCGTTCGACAGACACCAACCAAAACGCAGCCGTCGGTCTTCTTTTTATAGCGCACGAGCTCAAGCTCAATAGTCTGCCGATGCCGTTGTCAAGACCGGCTCAGAAACTGCGATTCAGCGTTGCACAATACGTGACAACTCACTTGACACTGCAAGCTATCAACTAAAACAGAATGTAGGCGTAATTCGAAGTAGTATATTCGGCCTCTCTAAACCCGACACCACAACATCCAGCTACAGTGATGGTCCCTCTGTTCGGCCGGTTGAATAGAGCCGGTTTCCCGCTATAGTGCCCGGGGAATTGCTTGACACGGATGGGACTAAACAATAGCGTCGGCATGCGGAGTAGTGCCGGTTGCCGCTATAGTTCCGATGGTTCTGGCTGGCACATACCGGCACTACAGAGAGACCATTACTGCACAACGGAAGAAGAGAGCCAGTCTCTCCTTGATTGGTTGGCGTATCTCTCAAATACTTTCCACTGTGTACAGCCAGAAAAATACCCAAACTCTGGCAAACGGTACGAGCTGGTCCTATAAAAAGCGAACAAAGCATAACATTCCACCATCGGGTCCTCAAACAATAAATGCGTTGGGTTGCTAGACATTACGCGCTGGTTCAAGCGACATCGGGGAACTCAATAGTTTTGACACGGAAAATCTACCGGTTTGACTCACAAGGTCTCCAGGGCCGGTGCACCGTCGAAGACCCCAGCTTCTATGCTAACCAGTGCGCAATTAGAGACCGACCTGGTCCAACCGCGATAGCGGCCAAATAAAACGATGTCAGTGACGTTTGATCGATGCTCAGCATTGGACACACGACGAGCGAGCAAGCACCAATGACTCGCAGAAATTGACTGATCGTGCCAACTCCAACACTCAAAATCAATACGCCACGAAGTTTAAATATCGAGAACCCAGACAACGGATGCTATCTGAATGTTGCTCAAACGTATGTCCTCGTCTCCTCGTGCACAGATCCCCCGCCGTACACCACCAAACCCACGCAATCGTGTGATTTGCTACAACACCCTTTGGACCTCCTGCATCGCATGTATAGGGTGGGTGAACAGTACTTGTTGCCATGTAGGGAAGAAGTCGTATGGCCGTAGATCCTCGCATCTGTACTTTGCCGAAATTGAAACTGTCGGGTTTTCACCGACCAGGCAGACGTTGCTTGCACCAAGCGCGAAGCGCCCTGAAGTGTTGGGCGAGTCACATGGAGGGTATGCTGCATCCTACTACGAACCGCCTGTGAGGCGGTGTTTCTTTCGTTTCGATGCCAGTTGTCAAATGTGGGGCGAGGGCGTGTTGCCACCAGCGGCCTAAGTCGCAAGGTGGTACGCTTCCCCCGTAAATACATATGCGTAGATGCATATGATACCGGCACAAACACAACATCAAATCGTGTCACTCGGTCTAACCATGTCAGATGTGTCCACTCACAGAGTTGTAAGAGACGGCAGATTGCCGAACATGCCCGCTGGCAAAGAGGTAAAGTCGTTGGAACTTAGCCCCCTGAACATGGCATATGACACGCGGCAAGCAGCATTTAGTGGAAGATACCAGGTTAGGACATACATGGCGTTGGGTGTCGACAGGAGATAGTTTACCCGCTACAACGACGACGCCTTTAATTTCGCACCTATTAATCATAAAAAATAACGCTCATCATTTTGCCGAACGGAACCCGCGCAGCAACAACCAAGCGTCGCGTGTTCGAAACTCTATAGTTTCGAGGCGGAAACATATTAAGAACTAGGGAAAAGGCACTAACATAACACCATCAATATGAACTATTGTTCACATACGGCGGACGCTATCTGAATGTTGCTCAAAGTTGTGTCCTGGCCTGCCTGTGCACAGACCGCCCGTGGTGCACCACCAAAGTCAAGCACCATGGGCTTTGCTACAACATCCTTTGGATCCCTTACAGCGCATGCATACGGGGGGGTGTACAGTTCTCGTTGTTGTACATGGCAGCCGTCTTATGGTCGTACACCCTCGCATCCGTACATTGCCGAACTGGAAAACGTATGGGCTCCACCGACCAGGCAGACATTGCTTGCACTAAGCTCGAAGCACCGTGAGGTGTTGGACGAGTCACACGGAGAGTGAGTTGCATCCTTCAGCAGTACGCAGCCAGTAGCCTATCGAGTCGCTGGTGCATAACATTGTAGTCTATAGGCAGTGCTCGGTAGAAGGAAGCGCTCCTCAAGCATAGGCATCAATATGCGGTCTATATACAGTGGTACTCAGAAATGCGGCGGGATGTGAGTAGGAATATTCTGAGAGAATACTGTGGACCATCTAGAATATGCGCCATGATTACGTAAGAGCATCTCGAGGATACCGTTCCTGATAACGGTACGAAGCACGTCGAGCGTCGGGAAGCTTAGATTTCTGCAGAACAGTACGAAGACCGTTCGGAAGAAAAACGTCCTGCTGTAGACGTGCTACAAGACGTGCGTTGCTAGCAGAACAGTGAGGTGCCACCCGCTCCCCTCGCATCCACTCTCCAATTTCCTCCCGTTTTCTTCCT
>JAYJME010002061.1:0-14546 GCA_036873775.1 Costaria costata
CGGCTACACGTTCCAACAAAAAATGAAAACGACTTGGAAATAGAGTTAAACTTTTCACAAGCAAGATGCCATATTTTAAGATAAAAACACTCACGTAAATCAAGAAGAATCCAGAATGGTTTTGCCCTTTTTCGCACTGTTTTCAGCCCAGTACATGACTACCTCAAACGGGAACGATATGCGCCCGGCCGCTGCTTTTTCGTGTACGTTATGTTAAAACATAAAAAGATCTGCGAATTCCTCAGCTAACTTCTGGTGAAAGCCGTTTCTTAATACGTGTTGTACCCATGGTACTACGTACTAGCGTGCAAAAATACCAAATCGTCGGATTTGCAACTTATTTGGCTTTTCGGTGATGCTAGCTGGCAACTTTGACCTCACGAAATCACCTCGCGAGTCGTTTCTGGCTGCCTACGGCGGCTGCCCGGTGGACCCGATGCCCTCACGCGCCCCATACTGAGCGTGACTCAAAATAATGGGCTGTGGTTGCTTGTGATGAGATTTATCTGTCCGCAAGTGAAGTGCAAACGTTCAGTTGGGGGTCGAATCTTTGTCTCCTTTCGTGTCTTCCAAATTGCGACCAATTTCGACCACTGCAGCACCCCAAAGTCGAGGTGTAAGCCTCCGCTGAGAAAGGGCGGCCGGCCGATCTGGAGAGAATCACAAGCTGCTGTAGACGGAGACACTACCATGAACACACGCTCTCTGCTAAGGCACGAACCAGCCGAAAGCCCAAACGCAGCGTAATAAAACAGCGGCGGAATTTAATGTTCCGATGAAACATCTAGATATTAGAGATGAGCCGGAAACCCGAGGATGGGGGGTGGGTAAGATCCTGCGTGGCTAAAGACTGGCCCTAAACAAAATTTTGCATTTCCCGCTTGTGGTATCGTTTGCTGTAAACACTCGCCACACGTCAGTACCATGCGTTAGTTCGTAGTACCCGTTGCCGCACGAGCGTGGAGTAGTCTAGGTTAGACGTTCAGTATATTTGTACGTCGATAGTAGATTCTAAGAAATAGGAGCCAAACATGCACGTTGTTTGACTGTTTTGGTGTTCACTATGGGTTGCCATGGGATGCCATGGGGCACCATATCATTAACCTGGCTAATCATGGCATTTTCATGGCAACCCGTGCTAACCCACATGCCATAGCAACCCATGGCATTTCATTATTGTTCATAGGCACCATAGGAATGCCATCGTGTTTCATGGCACCAAAACACCATGCCATGCCATGAACAAACGTCATGGTATTGCCATGACATTCCAATGACTACAGACACCTGCTACGATAGAGGTGCACCAGTTGTTTTCTGAAGCCCCTCCTGTAAGGAGCTCTGTACTTCACCCACGAACTGACTTTGAGTAAACTGAAAGCACAACCCGATTCACAAGCCCATGATTTAGGTATAAAACAACCAAAGAGCAAAACAACCAAAGAGCAAAACAAGAATGACGCCCAGACGATTGTGGGTTGTGCAGCCCCGTCCTCCAGAACCAAAAACGCCAAAAAGTGCAACCTCTATCGTGGCACGCGTCGTCGAAACAGGGCCTCCGTCGGTGAGAAAGAAACGCGTCACAGGTTTGTCGACTGTGGCGAAAATGGTGTTCGGTTTAAACCACATGCGGCGCAAAACCGCAATTTCGGCCCAGACGTTGCGCCAGTTCAAAACAACGCCGCAGCGACAAAGATAATAGACGTCCTTGCAATACTTCATTCAACAAAACACAAGCCTTCGGGCGAATTTCCAAGAGAACGGTCTCGACAACGAGGAGAGTGCCAACCCCGACGGATGCATATACGGAAGTGATGAAGATCGGGATCGAAAGCGCCAAAATTTATCGCGATCTGTCCTAAATTTCGAGAATCGAATATTAAAGATTGGCGGTGCCGATCTCTATCCCATTTCGAGATCGAAGACCCAAATATCGAGATCGAGATCGCGGTCTTTCGACATCTTCCTCCCTGCTTCGAGAACGCCTTGGTATTACACATGAAAACCGCTGTTTATCACTGTAAAAAACAGCACAACATCTCACGGCACGCCAAAAGGAAGTATCAAATCATGCATATGTGCCGTGCCTACAGTTTCTATATATCATGTGATGTGAAAGTTTGTTGCGATAAAATATTGATATTATCCCTGTCTATCTGGATATACCTGGTGCATGGTATCGTATCATTTGTATTTACGCAAGTGCAACATACCGAGGTACCATACGTATAAATATGTGGCATATCCAAACGGATCGATTTAGTCTGTGGACATTCGAGATCGGCTGTTGTTTCGGAGAACGCCTAAAATACTGAATTCATGGCGATGACAAAAAAACATCGATCGGCGTCGCTTTGAAAACAACCCGCACCATTACTTTCCTCTGGAAAGATGTCAACGAGATATATCAAATCCACCTTTTTGGTGTGTGTTCCACCCTTCCTTGTTGCGGAGAACGCCGTCAGAAAAATTCGTCCCAGAGGATGAGATCTCTTCCTCCGTATTGTACGGTACATACGTATGCACATGCACGTATACCTTGCTACTTGACGTATATGTGACTGACTAACCTGTGCGCTTTCCATACTACACATACAGTAGTATACTAGTTGCTGTAGTATGGTAAATGAGGCAAGGTTGCCCCGTACTCGCAGTAGGAAGTTAGCGTTCGAAGCGAATTTGTTTTCAACAAATACATCGAAATTCCGCCGCATGAAAAAAAACACACACTGTCACACAGCAGCAAGCCCCCTAAATTCAGCAACACGGAATCCGCGGGCAACTCAAGAGGGATTGCAATGAACCAAGCCTCCCGCGTGAGCCCGCACTCGCCCGCTTCTGCACATACCGTGTTAGCGGAAAGCGGCCACGTACAGCTTTCACAATTTAAAAATGATCACAAACGCAGACAGACGACAGGCAGACAGCAGACAGACCAATCGATTTTTGGAAGCCTGTACGTGCGGCGCAATGAAGAGGCTTTTGGGCACATATGGCAAAACAATGTACTCACTACAAAGCACAGCGCCCGCGTAAAACATCGAGCGACACGAGCACGTACATGCCTAAATGCCATCGCGGCGGGGTCAGCGAGGGTCTAGGCAGCAGCTAGGATGGTTCTGTAACAGCAGACTGGCCTGATGGCTATAGAAGCATCAATAACGATTTTATATTTTGAGAAAAACAATAAAAAAAAGTTCGTTCTTTTGCTGAAAAATCAAATAAACAGCAGCAGATATTTTCTTGACTAGACTACAGTGTACAAGATCCAGGTACCAATATTTTGTATTGGTACGTACGTAAGAACGCCGAGCGTGCAGTAGTAATGAACAACGCCCTGGTAAGCCCCCGTCTCTCCGTGCACCGTACTACAGTAGTAGAGTAGCTTTGACTTCCCGATTCTATAAATAGATATAGCCAATCACCTTAGGCCCGCAGAACCGCACCCCACAGAAACGACACATGCAAGGCAGAGGGTTGCCAGTGTTGGCTTGCCCTAAACGAGGTTTTCCTTGAAGATAAAAAATAACCCTGGGGGAGCGACGAAGGGAGCGAGTAGACCCAACTTAATTTCAAGCTCAGCCGAGGAAAAAACAGAGGAGCAAGTCACACCCCACACTAGCAGGGTGCCGATGCAACGTTGCCCCTACTCTGCACGTGACAAATACCACTTACGCGATGATTCTCATGACCCTTTGTTGAGTATCGTGCTCGGAGCTGCGCGTCCATCTCATGCTACAGCAGTGTAAGCAAATTCGCAAAATTGCCCTTATGTCATCGGATCATACCATCGATTTTTTAGCTTGCGAGGTCGGCCAACCAGCCCCGGCCAACACCGTGCGCGAGCACTCGTACACAGCCCCAATCTCCCACCGCGCGCGCCTTCCTTTGGGTTGCCGATGCCCGTAGGCGAAAGTGATGATGTGATATTAGGATATCATATTTACATGGTTTACCTTTCGAAGAACGAAGAGTCCCAACGCTGCAGTTCGCCCATCACGATGGATCTCATGCCCACGGTCGGGAGAAAATACGCAAGTCCACCGCTGGCAAAAAGCCAAAAACCTGGGACATCTCTACCTCATCCAAAAGCAACCACCCCGGCTGGTGTATCACGGCCAAGCCCTTTCACGCGCAGATTGAAGATGCAAACTATTGGTTCGTTTTGGCAGGCTCCCTTCCCTCCTGCTCCTGCTGAACAAATGCATGGCGTATAAATCCTGGTTGGCCGTTTAATTTCTGTTTTTCGGGGATGTGTATTTAGTGTCCCCCCTTCCTTGTATTTGCGAAAATATTGTAAAAGTTTAGTACCGCACCTCACTGCACCATTCTCTTACATCAGCAACCTCCCAGGTTATCTGACTCTAATTCCAAGAACTTTGTCCCCCAAAATGGGAGGGGTTAAAAATAAACTTCCTATAACTTTCCCAAGATCGCTCCTCTGGAGGTGGGCTCGCGAGTTGGTTGCCGATGTCGTCATCATGCGACAAGGCAAAAAAAGGTCAGATAAGCAGCAGCTGCAGCGGTTTGTTCTAAATAAATAAATAATAATCTTACGTGAAATCCTGGCTTTCGAGGGCCGAGAGGTTTATTCCCTGCAGGGCATTATTGTCTTACTTGTGCCTTACTTGAAAGGCCAGATCCTTTTTTGTCGACTGCTCTACGTATGAAAATTCCTGCCAGAGGGGGTAGGATTCACCTGTGATTTTCGCCAAGAGCGTCAGAATGTGATGGCTTTTATACAACAGATTAACAGGTTTGTGGCTTGTAGCCGCTTCCACAAGGGTCTGGTAATTGTTTGGTGTTATACATGTAGGACGTCTGGCAGAGGTTGGGAACGGGCCCACGCTTCCGTCGTGTTTGTACCGCATTCGATAATCTCCTGCCTTGGGAAACATGGTTGCAGAGTTTCTCCATCTCGGAAGGTTGTCAAGGTCTGTGAGAGTATACGCTGTGCAACAAGAACGGATGGTTTTGTTTGGGCGGCGTTGCACCGCCGCAACGCTTGTCAATAGCCTCCATTTCTGTCATGTTTGCATGCACCTTGCGGGTTTCGTACCTGGCGCAATGCGTTGGCAAGGTGTTTCTGTCCCGAAGATTGTCAAGGTCAGTAACAGTATAGGTTGGGGCACCTTGTAGAACATCGAACCTTGCACAACGGGTCCGCAATGTGCTTCGAGTAAACAGGTTGCCAGGGTTCGGATTTCAGGGTTTGGCGACACCTTGTGGAGGTTCCGCCCTTGTACAATGTCGCACAAAGTATGTTTTTCGCGATCACATTGCGCAACGGGGGGTAGGTCTTGCCACCTGTGCTGTATAATCGATCGTTCCAGTACGGCTGCTACCTTTTTCACTTCTCACCCGGCCAGCAGGCTGGACAATGCTCCTGTATGAAGATGCGATCGACTGAGGAGTGGAGGAAAACTGGTGTGGACCTTGTTGTGGAGCCAGGCGCGGGGATACTCGCTGTTTTCGGCTTCCCAATCAAGAGGCACGGAATATGTACCGTATGATACTGTACCTTGGACCAAATACCTGCTCGTTATTTGGAAGCTCCGAAATAAATTGCTCTTACTTGTGTTCTACCTTTTATGTCGCGTTTGCGCTGTCTACATCTCTAACTGACAAACCTCGAAGTATATAAACCTACCGCAGCCCACCGTATCGAGTATGCAACCCTATCTCATGATATGCCATCTTCCAATTGGCGTTGCATCTTAGATAACGACGCCATTTTCCCTACAGTATCTGTTTGCTCGGATGGAAGGTTTGACAGCAATGCGCCATTGTCTTACAGTGTCCTGTCCTTTCTTTCGAGCAATTGGGAAATAAGTCGTTGGCACGTTTCGCATTTCACAAACGAAACGGAGCCACACAACAAAACACACCAACACCACCACCAACACAAAGCTCTTCCCCAACCCCAACAAACCAACCAAGCCACCAAACACAACCGCAAGCAACCACGAACACAACGACGAACACACGGGAACGCTAGCACTATACCACCGCCATATGATATAGGGGTAGATCACCTTAGTACACAAGAAGCTCCGTACAGGGAATGTTATCGATGCGCATGTGCTGGTCGTAAAATATTTGTATGAGGGCAGAGTACTACAGTACATAGCGCACGACGACTCGACGACGTTTTTTGGCGTAAGACATCGTTCATGATGATGATATCGGACCTTTGGTCCGACCGGTAATACTGCAGCTGTCAACAGACGCGTTGTCGGATAGCTGTTGCGCTGATCCGAACTCTATCTACTAGTAGGAGTACAGTAGTTGGGTTGGAGAAGCTCTTTGCGCTTACTCACGAGAGTTGTTTGTTTTCAAGATTTTTGCTCGGTCCAACACGAAGTTGAAGACACTCCTCGTATCATATGTACACGCTATGTACTGAAAGCACAGAATGATCGTCACGCTTGATGGGTTGAAGTATTCAATTCGCCACATCGGCGATCTTTTTCTTCAGCAAATATATATAGTGAAAACACGCCCCCGCGATGGGGGTGTAATGGCATCGCTTAAGCGCAGTGGCGTCCGACAACTTCGATAGAAACATACTTTAGAAAAGTACGTTACGTTTCCCTCTCTCCAAGTCCCAAGCCCAGCAGACAAGTCGCGTGATGCCAGGTACTCCATGTTTTTGTTAGATCTAGCGAACTGTCAATGCGATTAATATACTACTCATGCGGGGGAAACAAAGGAAGAGCGTTCTTGCGAACAAATTGTGGTAAGCAGATCGTAAAATATTGTACGAGCTTCCCGCCATATTCCGCAAAAAATCACAATTTTACCTAGAGATGGAGTAAAAACAGAAGAATCGAGGCCTAAATTACTCCCCCAAGCTGAGCAAGCATTACACTTAGAATCTAGAATAGGTTGGCCTTTTCTGTCCGCCGCGCTCATCGACGAAATTGCTATCTGCGGGTGTTGTCGGGTGACGATAGTGTTGCCGAAACCTGTCTGCAGTACGCCCCATCGCGAGTTACTCAGTGAGGCGGAGAAGGCGTTTGAATGTTGGAACGCGCTTGTTCTTGCGTGACAACTATTCGGTGGCGCAGTCTGCACGCCTTTTTCTGTGTGAATGGTGGCATGCCGTTCCTGATCAACTCCCTTGGGGAGAAGAAACGCGAAGAGCGATACCTTCGCCTTTGTACTGCTGTGTATCGAGATGCCTCAAATAGAAAAGGCGCTGGTATTGTCCTCAAAATGTCGGGACGTTGCCGAAATGAGTACCGGATGCCAAATGGGGCCATGAACTGCCTTCCATGGGCCATACGCTATGAATCCTTCCATCAACGAGATATGTCTAGCGTTTAGCGGGCAATCAAGTTCTAAATATTTGGTTTGAACCTTACCTTCGCTCCAACCCAGCAAGAAGATGTTGCCATCCTATAAATATATTAATAGTGGAGTGTTCGTTGTCCGCATTTGCACTCCAAATGACAACCTCCTTTGAGCTAAACTATGCCGGTCCTGGGTTGGGATGTTGCGTCCAGGGCCCCCTTCAGGTAGAAAAGGTGGTCATGCCAAGTTAACGTGTTTGTTTCGCCATCGGTCGCGCCTATTGGTTAACGCCATAGATGATCGGCGGCGAAAGGTGGTCATACCAAGTTAATGTGTTAGTTTCGCCATCGCTCGCGCCAATTGATTCACGCCATAGATGAGGCCAAATCGGCTGCACATGTGAAGAAACCAATGAGCAGCCCGCCTGATAACCTGGTATGATTTGGGCCTTTTGCGTTCATTAGGGTCTCCTCGGTTTCGACGTTCCAACAGCTGGCAGCCGGCCTTACCCCGGGCGTGTATACTGGGTGACGGTATACCCAAACACTGCGAGGATTGATCTGATTCGACGGTATTAACCTATGCAACCGTTGACCTGCCTTCAGCATGGTCTTGTGCAATTGACCTCCCCAACAAGGATGAGGCGTAGCGCATGACAACGCCTCGTTTCCACGTTCTTAAGCGCTTTTACAAGTGAGGGATTGCCCTCCACTAGCAGGGCAGCTTCGCTGTATTGGAGTAGGTACACGGTTTCGACGTCGGGTTCACATTGTACACGTGAGCACACGGATCCGATCTGGTCATACAAGACAAAGCTCGGAAAGCGAGGTGTCTACCGTCCCGATCCACGTTTTTCCCGACTGGTGTACGAGCCTATAGCAGGACTTGAGGAGCGGTATTGCCTTTCAGTTGTCGCCTTAGCCCGGGGCAAGTTTGAACTAAACGTGCTTCACACCTGGACTCTGGAGATATACCGTGTGGAGATACACCCCATTCCATCTTGTGTGCACATACGTCCGTGCCATTGCTCACGTCATGGTACCCCCCCAGGGCCGCGAGTGAACTGTTAGTAGGGGTAAATGGATTAGGCAAAGACCATTTGATTGACTCTCCCCAACTCTGGGTGCTGTTTTCTCTCCTCGACGAAACAGCTGCCACAAGGAGGTATAACGCCATTGGGAACCATACCCGCAGCGGCCCTGTTCATTCTGCCACTGAAGCTTTCATTGTTGAAGTGCCCCTTGTGTCTGTAACAAATAGTGGTATCTGGTGGCGCAGCCATGGCCGCTGAAGCTTTCATGGATGCCATTCAAGCGTTCTTAACCATTAGTTCCAGCAAAAGGGGTGCAGGTCGTAGTGCTCACCCCGCTTTGGAAGAACCAGGATCATGGTGTCATTTTTGTGCCCATGGCTGCACGCGATTGTTTGTAGTGTTATCAGACTCCCTTTGCGGGTTGCGCTCATTCCCGAAGCAATCATGCCGGGGAAGGTCGTACCTGGCACAACGCCAGTCCTTGTGGCGATTCAGACATTGAGGCCGCCCGTGGAGAGTTTTCGGAAGGTATTCAATGCCTCGATATCCGTCTATAGACCCGCCAACCTCAGGAGTTTCTGGTGATCGATGGATTTTCGAGTAGTCGGCCGTACCGCTGTCGACCGAACACAGGAATGACTGACGTCGTGCTCGGTTTCCGCGTTTTGATATTGACTAGTGTTAATAATACCCGCTGTGTTATCTTTATGTCGTAATGAATAGCTGGCACATGAGTTTGCGCCTAGTCCCGACTTTACTGCTAGTAGTCGGGCGCTTCGGCCCCGTGCGCAAAACTATCCGCGTCGCTATGCGACATGAGTTTGGGGTTTCGAGCGCCATATGTTGTACGACCACACATATTTTTGTGTCGGTGATCGTGACCTACAGACTGCTATTACGCCTGTTGCAATTGTTGGCATGTTAGCATGTGTTTGCCAACGTCCTGGAAGAAATGGCATTTGACTCAGCTGCAGTCGGTCGGATTGTGTTCCACCGACACGTTAGACTAGGCACACGCCCTGAAACTCGAGGCTTTCTAGTACATGGGGCAAGTGGTCGAGGCACGCACTGTACGTCACGTCGTCGACTGCCTTTGTTCTTGTTTTTAACCCATGCCTAGATCGCGTTAGCTAATGTCACCATTGAAATCGTACTGTATGCCAAGCATCGCTATACTGGTGATATTCTTGCAGAGCAATATACATACACGTGGTCGTCGAAAATAACGTCTCCAATTTTCTCCTGTAGAGAATTGTATGGGGGTTTAAAAATACCTTAATGGTTTAGCCAAAGTGTGGGTGGCTAAACCCCTTAAGAGCCGGAAACGGTTTTTGGGGACAAACCTACTTGGAAATAGTGTGGGATACGTTTTTGCGGTAGTTAAAGGGTTAAGGGTCACTTTTACCCGTCCGCTGGAGGAAAAAAAAACAAAAGAAAATGGTTCTGATATAGGTTTTGTTGCATTTTTGCGGTTCCCAACGCTTTGCAGCTGGAGTGTCTTCATATCTGTTGCGCAGGATAGGTGCACAGTACCACCCATACCTATTGATCCGCTTCTTGGCCTTCCAGATGTTCCGGCGTATCTCTGCACCAGCAGGTTTGGCTCGTAGCCGGTCCTAGTTTTTGACAATCACGCAATGCTTAACATATCCGGACGAGCGTTTCTGAGCGCGGTGCGATATCATCCTGCTCTTGGCTCCCTGAAATGGCGGTTTCTACTACCCGAGGGCTCAAACTGTAGGAATAGGTAACGAAGGTTTTTGGACGAACCTTGGTATGTAAAAATGGCGAGGGGTCAGAAGCGCTATGCTATTAATAGTTTGAGTATCTCCGGCTACGTAGCTCGTAGGATAATACGATGACAAAACCTCAAGCGTTCTACGGCCGTCGCTAGGGTGAACGCTTGCAGGCGCATGTCGGTGACAAGCTTTCACAACTGACCCGCCACCAACGGGGGCGGCTGTTTCACCGACACTCCCCCTAGCGGCTGTTCATCCTGCGCATTGGTCAGGTAGATCCGCATTAACGGGGTCGCTACTCGGTTTCCCCGTTGCTCGACGGAATTCCAGTCGCTGTGCTTGTCGAGCTGCTCTATCATGACCTATTTCAGCTTCGAAGCTTGCACTTTATGTAAGGTGCTGCCGCGTACCGCTCCCTACACTTTGCGCCGGGTCTGGGCGTTGCTGTCCAATCCTACGCCCGGACACGTGGTGGCGTGCATGGAGTTTGTGCCGTTCTCGTTCGAGTCTAACCGCCAAAGCCACTCGAACACGCCTACTTTGGTGACCGTCCTCCAACCGTTTTGTTACTCGATCATAACGACTTCCCGGCATTTCCGCTGTTGGCCGGCCTTCCCTGACAACGCCGCCATCACTTCCCCGACGCGCTCTTGGAGCTATTTTCCACGAGTTCGATTGGCGCCTCGGCGGTTCGGGGTACCGGGGGGCCTCTGTCCGCGGGATGCCTACAGGACTGGCAGTACGTAGGAATTTGTGCCCAAAGTATCTCCCTGACCCTCTGTGCAGAGCACTCATGCGATACAATCGGACGCTCGAGTAGACCCGTATGGGAGCGCATCAATTTCTCGTACTGCTACGGTAACGGCGAAACAAAAGGAAACCCTCCATAATCAAGAAACGGAAGGGGGAGGTGCGGGTCGCCCTGTCAATTTATGTCACTGGCTTTGGAAGTCTACCTCTAACGTGCTTATTCCGTGGCCGACGTACACGTCACTGCACACTCCGTCCTGGTGGTGGGGTACTCGAAGCTGCCTGCCTGTGGGCGCTCGTACTTCGCACGGTTGGCGTGGCTGACCCGTGGGAACCAGTACTCGCGCGCGTCTGGGAGAACGATTACGATGTATGCTCAACACCCGGCCACCCGGCCATGTGTTGTACAACGTTGTACAACGTGTCCCTCGATGACAAGGGGCGGGAAACAGTAGCCAAACGCCGCCATATTTCTCCCCGGTGTAGCGTCCACGTTTTGGCGGATTACGGCTACCCCCTTCGGCCCTTCACAGTGGTACCACGAAAAGGTCGGTCTCAACTGGTTGAACTACAGCGGTCGTACATTGTTTTCTACTTCTCAAATTATGTAGTATGAAACATTAAACTGGTCGAACGTCACAAGTACGACAAAATATAATGAATTGTCAAACTACATCAAACACTCAACTGCTCGAACGTCACAAACTATGACACAAATATAATGAGTTGTAATGCATCAAACAACAACCACGTAATCAACTAGTCGAACTCACAGCGGTCGTTTTTTGTTTTCTATTTCTCAACTTAAGCAGTACCTGGTATACTGTATTAAACACTCAACTGGTCGAACTCACAACTGCTGTATTCAGTTCGTACGTATACTACACGATGCCTCTGATTTCCTCCGCTTGCACAGACCACAAAAAAATGATGGTGTTAGGGTACAAACAAATAAATAACGTCAAATCAAAAACGACATGCTACGAGTATGCATATGATATGCCATGAGGCTATATACAACCCGTAGTAAGCGCAATCGAAGTATCCCACGCAGCTTGCAAAGATGAGTTTCGTCAAGATCCTCGATCTCACAGATGACGCTTTGATTTTATAAATACATTTTCTCTAGTAATAGGCGTATCGAAGCCCACTAGTACAAATGCCAACATGTTTCTGGGAACAACCATGAGTGATCAATACCCGCAATTGAAGTATCCCGCCCAGCCTGGAAATATGAGTTTCCACAAGATCCTCGATCTTACAGCTGACGTTTTATTTTGGACTTTAATTTTACAACATGATTTAATTATCAATAGGCGTATCGGAGTCCACTAGGCGTGTATCGAAGCCCACCAATACAAATATCAGGCATATCGAAGCCCACCAATACAAATATCAACATGTTTATGGGAAAGACCATGAGTGAGCAATACCTGGCACATGACCATAATTTCAAAGCTGCAGATACCCAACACCCCGCTCCCGTGCCCCCACCCCAAAACTTTATGATTTACATAGTTTTCTTCTTCGACTTGCGATGTTAAACAAATGGTGGAAATCCTATCAAACTAAAGAGGATGAAGAACCAGATCTAACTGTTGTAGTATATTGGGGTTGACATACATTAAAACGTGACAAAAATATACATTTTACATACCGGTATCATATTGTATGTTGATGGACAGCAAACAACCCCCCCCCTATCTTCGACATTGTTACTATAGGATCTACACCCCCTAAGCCCCACAGGTACCTGACTCCGCTCCTCTTAAAATAACTATGTATCCATATGTGTCATTCATGACGTTATGCAGCCCCACGCCCAACCTTTGTCCACTTCCCGAGCTCCATGGCTGTTAATCTTCCTCCCCACAATAAGGACTAAACGTCCTCCCATTGTACAAAACACGTAGTACGCGCGATCGAAGTATCCCACGCAGCTTGCAAAGTTGAAAGTACGACGGAATCCTCGATCTCACAGCTGACGTTTTTTTCTTTTATAATATTACAAGCGCTCAGAGACCGCCCCACGTGGTAGCCTGAGTGACCCGAAATTTGGGCGGTTAGATACTGACTTACGTTAGTGGTGCCCAGTTGATCACGCCAGCTCCTCGGAGTCTTTGACCTGCCCGGGTATGACTTTGCTATACCCCTTGAAATTATCGGAGTCGTTAAGGTTATTTAATGGTCCCTATCTTTGAAACGGTTGCATTGTATGACGTATTGAACATCTTAAAACTATAACCCCTTACAAAAATAAGCATATATACAGGATGGTGCGTAGTAAGACGACGTACACCTCATGGTACAGTAAAACAGTAATATTACTTATTACAAAATAGTAGATTCGACGACAACCCTACACTATACCAGGTATGCACAATCCTTTCAGTTTCACAAGCATCTACGGTATGTTTTTCGACGTTGTGTACTGCCCGGGGTGGGGGGGGGGGGAGCCTGTCCACCGTGACAAATTGGCTTTTGGGGCAAAATAACGCGAGGGAGGGGCGCCAACCACAGACAAAGGTGTCATCGGTCTCGTCACCGAATTTAGTGACTCCGACTGGACACGACGTGCGGTACAGATAGTGACGTCGAAGCGCTATCATCGTCATCATCAACATCAACCTCATCATCGTCATCATCATCATCATCACCATCGTCATCATCGTCATCGTCGTCATCATCGTCATCAACATCATCATCACGATCACCGAATTTGTCGTCATCATCATCATTATCATCACCACCATCATCGTCATCGTAATCTTCACCAACTGCTATCATCATCATCATCATCATCATCATCATCATCATCATCATCATCATCGCCATCACCATCACCATCATCGTCATGACTGTAGTGTCTGATACAGTTCTGCACACCCACAGCCATGGCAGAACCGCCCGGTATCTGACGGCTACATATTATGGGTTTCGCAAATTGCATCGAATTATATGTTTCGTCTACGAATCGAATAGCGTGTCGAACATGTTTACCCTTCATCCCCTAGCGTTGTCGTATTGTTTGTGCTGGTACTGTAGACGAACTGTTTCGACGTATGATCCATGTAGCCGGTCATACCGATATTTTCCCTAGCACCTTCCTCAAGTGGTTCATATATGTACTGGTATACTGTAGTTAGATGCGCTTATCTCACGGTAAGAGTTGTTGTTTGAAATGCCGAAAACATCGTACAAATTATGATTTCCTGGCGAAGATATAGTTAGTTTGTTTTTTCCTACTCTGTAATACCATTTGCGTCTTTATTGCCCGTAGAAAGCGTCATTTCTTCTTTGGGGGGGTGTAAGTTTCAGACAACCCTGTTTACGGCAGGTTTGGGCAGCCTTCAAAATTGTCCAGGTGGTAATTTGCTTGGGTTTTAGAATGACTCGAATAATGATAAGATAAAAAACGTGGAAAGCCGTATTCGGACCGTCATGTATATTGCTTCCATACGGGAAACGTACCCACACGTTTCAAACATCGGGGCGGGAAACGGTCTCTCTCGCCAATACACAGATGATACGTACTTTTTTCAGTTTTCAGAAAAACGATATTTAGCGAGATACAGATATTCGCTGTTTAGTCCAAAGTGGTAGATAATTAACCCACGCGAGATAAACGTAGAGGACAGTTGACAGGAAAATCAATTGGTTTGAGATCGTCTTTGGAGGAGGGACTGGGCTGCCCTGATGGAGAACATTCCACCTCTCGGAACTACTGT
>JAYJME010002062.1:0-14546 GCA_036873775.1 Costaria costata
TTAGTTTGTCACATACCAGGTACCAGGTACTGACTTATTTGTGGTTGGCTGGGGCTCATTTACTACTGCTGCTGTACTGACTACGGACAGAAATGCGAGGGACGTTTGGACAATACGTCTATACCCCAATGGTCCTTACACTTCCGTTCAAAGTGAGTGGTACACTACGACTATGGGTAATGCAGGGCTAGCGCCACGGGCGGAGCCGTGGCCGTACCGCTAGTCTACTATTAATACTGTATGTAGTACTGTATGTACTAAATGAGTATACAGGGGGTAGGTGTGTCCATCGTTTTACAACCAGCCACGAAATGGCGATACTACTGTACCCTACCCAATAACGCTAGAAAATGTTGCACGAGCCAGCCTGCCCACAATGAATTACTCTGTTCGTCAACCGGCGGTGGTAGCATAGTGTACTACTACCGTTGTAGTGCCTCTCAAACACTCCTGCCCTGAAGAATATTCTGCACTGCCCCACGTGTAGGTACATATTTATTAGACTATGGACATATTTTGTCGCCTCCTTCGCTCAAGGAGTTGCGCCAAACCTAATCACCATATATGATACATTCTTGGATTCTTAATTATATTCCACTGCGAGAGGGCGCACGAGTTTGGCTTTTTGGATCTGGAACAGGGCAAAGAAACGATCACAGAGTAACGCAGCCCCTGTTTCACCTAACAGGCATTATCGGGCGCGCTTCTTCCCTCCGAAGCTCAGTCCAAATTAACTCAAGCTCCGCCACGAAATACATACAGAAATATAAGAGAGGTATCGCTCGAGACACCACCAACCCGCCCCACAGTAGTCACAGAGCGAAAGCTACTGAGTTATCTTGTAGCCTTATGTTTCCTCGTCGTCGTATTTGGTCGGTTTTGAGAGTCGCCGCGGTCACATCGCGCGATACTCAAAACATTCCTGTTCGCGACGGGATGGCACCACCGTTCCTCGCTGAAGGTGATGCCATTGTTTCGATCCACACTAATAAAGTAGCATCCGTACCAGAGGAAGAACAGGCATCAAGATGCTGCTGAGTACGTACTGCAGTCTACTGCGAGAGGGCCCACGAAATTTGTTTGCTTTATCTGAAACCTCAGGTCGAAGTATTTGTGTTTCCAGTACTGCAGTAGACTACTACAGCAGTACTCTGTTGACTGTAGACACTTATTATTCGATAATTAGAGTAGTTCCCATATGAGAATATCGTTTTTTTTCCCGGAAAATGATTTACCGTTTTTTATTGGTGGCATCACAAAAAAGCCGAAGAGCTATCCATAAAGATACGTATCTATATCGATGGCAAGTCTCGGAGGGCCCAACCAGGAAAAAAACAAAGGAAGACCATCAGCAACACAACACATGAAGATGTTCCCTTCGAAGCAATGTCGACGTCCGATAGCCCCCTTGCGGCCGGTGCACGGTGCTCGAATGTGCTGACAGGGTTTATTTATATCTCGAAGCTGCTGTCCAACTCGATGGTCCAGCTGCGCTTGTGGCAGGAAATTGATAATCGCCGGCGGCCGGCTCCCACCCCCCCTAAACTCAGCCTCCCACCCTTAACAAGACCCAAGGCAAGGCTTCTCCTTGATTTGATATCCGTTTAAGGGCTCGCAGCGTCAGGGGGGTGTGTCCTGCTCTCTGTACTCGTTGCTACCGGACATGCGGCGCGATTTTTGTGAGCCAGCAAGCAAGCACCGCAGATAGGTTACCCTCGGGTGTGGATGAAACCAAAACAATGTTTGGCTTGAGAAACAGTGTGAATCATATAGCCTAGTCGTAGCCTGATTGCTTATTTCTAGGAGACGATATGACCGATTGAATGAAGCACTTTTATATGGGACGGCGAGCATCCAGTTTGTAGGAGAAAGCAGGGAGTCAAGGGTTTGTTTGATAATTGAAGCATGTCCATGGGATGGCGAATATCCTATTTGTTGCAAGACAGTAAATAAATCAGGAAAAAATCGAGAGTAGAAGGAATTGTTACCAAAGTGAGAGTGGTGCAGAAATTATTGGAGCAGGGTGAGGTTTGTTTCGAGACCGCTTATTTGATATTGGATAAAGGAATGTTTAGGAGAGTGATGCAATTGCAGCAGGCGGGCTGTTGCTAAATTTGGAGTGTGCGGTTTGACCTGGGGTTTTGTTTTCTGAGGTTGGATCTGGAGTTAAGATTTTTTAGTTTGAACTGGATGCTTAAGTTTTGGCGTTTGATCTTAAAACTATGATGTTAGATTTTGGTTGTTTTGGTGTATGCGTGTTTGAATGGCGTTATTTTGTTATTTCGTGCACCGAGCAGAGGGGATGTTGGTTGTACTAGTTGCACGAGATATATGCAGCACCATGGAGGAATACGTAGAGACATCAGGCATGTTTCACCCGGTGGCATGGCGCGTGCCTCGGGAGGTGGCTCCTGTGTGTCACTCCATGTTCCTTCATATCATACAATAATTAGATCGTTTATAGGCCTGTTGTGTCATTTCATCGTGTGCGCTTTCGTGTAATAGCCGTCCGGGCCTGCCCCCGACACAAAAGGGCCCTTCACATTAGCAACTGAAGAGCCCTTTTCTATATTTCGTGACCACTGCAGGACCGTGGCTGAAACACAATTTCACTTCGGTTTGGGCTCGTATTTGGGCCCGGAGCGAAAATGGCGACCGTGGTCTGGAGGTGGCAGGTGCGCGAGAAACATCATAGCTGGAATGTTTTGTGACATTCATGACCTGGCGCGTAGATCGTTGAACATTATATTTGGCGAAGCGCGTTTGACGGAAAGCATATGGGCTTGAACATTAAAAATAGTGTTGACCGGGAGCAGGCTCACGCGGCATCGCGCGGCACAAGCCGTGGATCCCTCGTACCCGTCGTACTTTCGTTTCCAAACAGCGCTTGCTTCAAACAATATTTGACCATTTTGCTTCCAATTTGTTTGGAATCTACGAGACAGTGGGCCGCGCTCGACGCACATTCAACGGACGCATATTCAACGGACTCATATAGTGAACTTATGTTCGCGTTTATCTTGGTATGTTCAACTCAGTCGACGAACGTTCGTCCCCTTTTCTCCTGGTGCATTGCGTTTCTGATCCTCCAACCCTCCTCTCAGAGTGTGACAAGCGAACAGGACGAGCTGACAGGTGCAGCAGTGGGGCCAAACGGTTCCTGCACCTTAGTAGGCTACACAAAAGGAAGCTGGAGCGGCGAAACCGCCGGATTCCGGGATTGGGCAGCTGTGAAACTGGATGTCGAGGGCACTCTCCGGTGGCAGTGGCAGGTACTTCGCGTGCTGGGCAATGGACAATCAGATAACGCCAGGCCCATGTATGAACAAAGCGAAGCAGCACAGCGGCTGTCGTCCATATATCGTTTGATATTGTGCCTCCGATGAAAACATGCTGCAGACAATTGAGTTCACAGTGTGTAGCCAATACAGCCCTCGATAACAACATCTTACATATGTTGAGCTCGCGCTGTGACGCCGTTGTAAAGCCATGGGACGGCGTGGCCGGCGAAGCTCTCATATCGATTTCACTGTGCAAGCCCCGAGTTTCCGGCTGAAAGTCAAGTATTGCAAGGGAGAAGTGTCGTCTGACGTCGCCTTTGCCGCTGTCTACATTGGGTGTCCTTGTTGGTTGATGTTGCCAGGGTGGAACAACTGGCTTGGAGCAGTTTCGTGCAGCAGCCACGGGAGAAGACGGATCCGTGCTCATGGTAGGAAATGCCGCAGACGACAATATCGACTTTGCAGCCGTCAAGCTCGACGAAGATGGGGGCTTGCTGTGGGAATGGCAGGTGAAGAGCAAGCCGCTATTCGAAGTGTGTCCGGTCCGGGCATCAACAAATTGCCGGTGAACTGTAACAACCTCAAAAACATGGCTTCACTTTTCAATGTCGGGTATCATTGCGCGCGCTGGTGGCGGGTCGCCATGGGTGCTACCGAATCTCTCTATTGACAATATAGTGTTTGACTTGACCCCATATGGGTGCTACCGAATCTTTGTATAGACAATATAGTTGGCCTCGGATCTCAAAAGACTGACGTTGACCTAAGGAAGAGGCCCGATGGCCCTCGGCACTTTCGCGGGGGGAGAAGAAAAACCTTCGACATTGGCACTGAACTTCTACATTTGCCTCAGGTAGGGCAGATCCGGCCAATACACCCGTCTACGATAGCGCCGAAAGGGAGAGCGGTTTGTCGACGGTATTTTTTCACCGTGTCTAGCATGGCTCTCGCGGTACAATTTGCCTACCACTATTCCTGGTATGTTTGATGCAGTATGTATACAAATGCACCGAGAAGTACCTCGACAACCTCCACTAAACCTAGCAAAACCCTGCATGGTGGGCTCCTTTGGTCCCAGGATGGGTCCTTATCGCATGACAGAGCAAATTATTTGGCTATGGCGCGGGATGACTCTGTGGTATTGGCTGGAACGACCTTCGGCACGTGGAGTGGCACTAGTGTCGGCGATAGTGACTTCACCGCATCGAAACTGGATGCGGAAGGGACGTTGCTGTGGACGTGGCAGGTGAACCGTTGTGTTTTCCCCCAACCCTGAGTCAAACCAAAGAGGTTATTGTTTTGTTTGGCAAAGGGGGGTGTTCCCCCGCTGCCGCCCGTTGGGTAACGCTTTAACTTGTTGACTGGTGTAGAATCGTTCGTTCTCTTTCGCCCTGCGCTCATCCGGTAGCTAACGTAAAGATAGTTACCCGGAGCTAGGGCAACGATCCGTCTACTCATGCTCAATACGTGCTTCTTGCGTATCATCAACAGCGCGAAAAGCACGGGTTCGATCGACAAGGTAGAGTACACGACTCGTGCTACGGGAAGGGTGCACCCGATAGTTTCGGGGCTTCATCACTGCAGGAGGTCTCTACCCCACCAAAAAGAAGACTTTGAGAAAACCTGAAAGGGCGACCCGATGAATAATCTCATGGCTTAGGCATGCAACGAAAACAAAACGATAACAACAGACGATGCTGGGTACTGTAGTTCGTCAGTGCAGGAGGCCCACCAGTCAGGCATGGTTCGGAAACAACATGCTACACGGCTACTCCTAACCCCTATCATAGCACGCATCACGTGTGTTTCGTTGTGTCAAGTGGAGAGCTCACCACCAAGGCTGGTATCTCACGACATCGACTTTACTAAAAGTAGGCAGCTTTCCCTCCCCCTGGCCTGGGTCAAATGTTTGCTCTGCCCTTCGTATGACATTGACCTAGACTCCAGCGACTGCATGGTCGCTCATGTGCACATGTTTATCAGAGTGTCAGCGGAATCGATTCGGAGCCATCCAATACGCCATGGTTCAAGCTTTAAGCTGTCGCTTCTTAAACACACACACCTGATCAGCAACGCCTCGGCCCTCCCCCCCTCCCTCTGTTTGTCTCCCCATCGCGGGCAGAACGGAACCAGTGAAAGGGACGAACTATTTGCTGTAGGTGTGGGGGACGACGACTCTGTCATCTTGGCCGGATACACACACGGGGGACTGGGGTGGTGTAAGCTCGGGAGAGCTTAATTCTGATTTCGCCGCCGTTAAGCTCGACGCCGATGGAAACCAGCTGTGGACATGGCAGGTACCTAGGAAGGACGAATCACGATGGAACGATGAGGCGAATTGAATGCATGCAGCTAAACGCTTGTCAGATCTAACAGCTCGCCACGTGCAGCATCCGTCCATCCCTCATACCGGTATTTAGGCTGGAAATATATGCCATACGTTTGAGCAGCCTGCAAATAGAAACCCTTTCGGTACTACAAGTACTGCTCTGAATTGTGAGTGGCATGCCACACGCGCCTCTGAGACAGTGATCAGTATTGTTGCAATTTCGGCAGGATGGGACTATTTCCGCCGATGAAATACTTGCAGCAGCGATGGGACAAGGTGGGTCTATCGTCCTGGCGGGATCAACTGCGGGCTCATGGAACGGCGAACACACCGGTGGGATCGACGATTTTGCTGCTGTTAAGCTCGATGCTGACGGCCACGAACTCTGGAGGTGGCAGGTGCGACCAGAAAGCATGCCTCCTCCGGGAAGCGGGGAAGCAAGGTGGTCCGTTCAATCCATATGTATCGTTCTCATATGTATCGTTCTCGAGGCAGTGAGGTGCCAATTTAAACGATGTGCGGTTGTTTGACTAATACGGCCACTTGCTCTGATGCCTAAGCACTACGATACGTGTGAGTTTTACGGTCCACAATCACACTTGGAAACGGTCGTTGTGATCTGCTGCCTAATGCGCTCCACTCGTCCTGCACAAGAGGGAGCATACAGGCTCCATTCCACATCACTAATCTGGGTTGAGCTTGTTGCTCTCTAATATGGCGATACCCACTCTCTAATATGGCGATACCCACCTCACGAAGCTGTGTGTGTGGAGTTTCGATCCGGATCTCCGTCTCTTATACCTTGGACAATACAATCAGTGCCTGGCCGTTTCATTTGTTTTTCGAATGCGCAGGGTGGCACGGAGGAAGGCGACGTTCTCGGGGGAGTGGCGACTGGAGACGATGGTTCCGTTGTTCTAGCTGGGACGACGAGCGGGTCGTGGGCCGGGCTGAGCGATGGAAGCTACGATTTTGCCGCCGTCAAGCTGGATGTAAACGGAACCGAGCTATGGCGCTGGCAGGTGACTCCGTCGTTGACCTCTCGATTTTCGCAGAGATGTGTATATAGCTGACGCCCCCGCAGTTTGTCTCACAAGGATGCCAGGGCCCTTATTCATTTCCTCATCCATTGTTTCATGCTTTGACTCGTTAGGGCGGCTCAGCTACACCTGCACACGACAACATCGGTGCCATTGCGGCTGGATCTAACGGGCTGATGGTGTTGGCCGGTTCAACGGAAGGGTCCTGGGGCGAGGAAAACGCGGGCGAAGAAGATTTTGCGGCATTCATGCTGAACACTGAGGCCTTCGACATGAACACACCGGCTCCAGCGGTATTGTTTGGCACAGATACACCCACACCGTCAGCACCACCCGGAAATCTAGGTGGCATGCCTACACTCCCCCCCGGGCTGCCCTCGCTTGCACCTTCTCTCGCGGATCCAATGTCTGATGGGGCAATTTCGCCTGTGCTTATCGGAATACTTTCCGCGGCAGCGACCATGGCTGCGATTATTGGGGGGGTATGCCTGCGGAAGAAGAAGGAAAAACCGCAGGCCATAGACGTACCTATAGATCCTCGCCATGAGAGCCGGAGCCCCAACCAGGCCTTTGAAGTTGAACGCGACCAAACATCCCCCTGCCCCAGTTACGTCGTTGCGTTCAAACGCGTAGACTCGCCTCCGTATCCGCAGGAGTCGCCTGCCCCAAGGGTAGCTGCTGCGGGGTCATCTTCCAGGTTGCCATCTAGGCCGGTAATTGCAGCTGGTCAGTCTAGCTCTCCTCAAATTTCTCTTGGCAGTGTTCCCGGTCAAAACGAATCCTTATGTGACGACGGCGTTGTCATTGGCTATAAGCCGATAGACACAGCTTCGGGCAAGCATGTTGAGTGGAGGGATGTAGCACGAGCCTTTCCCTCAGCTGATGGCGAGCAGGCACGAGAAGCGACGACAGATTTTCCTTCGTTCAACGATCAGGCCGATCAACCAGCCGCAACAAGCAAGTCGCCGGTGGGAGATGCTCCCGCGTCGTCTGGAGGGATGGACGTTGTTCACGCTGTCCTGGACGCGGCCAACAACCTAGCACAGCAGTGTCAGGTCCCAGGCATTCACGAAGTGGCGACGCTTGTGTCCATTCTGGTGAATCTGG
Organism: Costaria costata; assembly: GCA_036873775.1. Classification (NCBI taxonomy): domain Eukaryota; class Phaeophyceae; order Laminariales; family Agaraceae; genus Costaria; species Costaria costata. The sequence goes on from JAYJME010002062.1 coordinate 7,758, forward strand.
TACTAGACCACCAGAGCACCGCAGCAGAGATAGAGTGGAGAGTAAAACGGTGTCGTTCCGTGGTTATGATGCTTCAGCGGGCAGCACTGGTGCTTGGCAAGGTGAGACTACGCGGCGATCGTCGCCAGATATTTCAGGTTGCGATATTATACTCGCCTAGCACGGTTGCGGTTGTACAGTGCAAAAGGGATCTTGTAGAGTTGAACGGTATGAGCGCGGGCAGACACGGAGGCTTAAACCGGCAGCATATGTGTGGGTTCGTGCGTGTGACTGCTCGCTAAAAAGGATGGGAGAAGTATTGCGTGATAGCAATCGGCCTGCAGTCTATTTCATGCCGTCTTGTTGTTGTCGTAACCAGCTCTTCTTCCTTGAGCAGCTTAGGCTTAAAAATGCGACTACCGCAGGAACCAATTCGAGTGGTCCCTTTGCTGCCTCAATCCAATTCATCGATATTTCCGCATGCGTAGGGTTGAGCTAAGCAATTCCACGTTAAACGCGAGAGCTTTGGAGATGGCTCCACCTTATCACTCTGTCGCCCGTGGTGCCTTATTGATAAGTATTTCCCTACGAGATAGATCTGACCCTTCCTCCTGGACAAGCACGATATAATGAGCTGGTATTTCCAACCGACCAGGCCTGCATTCACCGTCGCCTTGCTCACATTGTCCCGGGGGTAGTTACTGTAAGGTTTTGGGGAGCCCGAACCGATCAAGATGGAACAGAATATGCACGTTGTCCTCCCACGCCGTTGGCGTCAAGTGCCAAAGGAGAGACGCTTGAGTCTGACCACGGGCGGTTAAAAATAAAATGCCCCAACGTTGACTGTTAACGACTCCAGCGTTATGCGGCTCGCATGACTCTCAATATATCTGCGATATCCTAGTCCCCTTGCCTGACACTTCCCCGGTGGGCGACATTAAGGGCACGGACACGAGTGGAGACACGGAAAGATTGTTGATCACGGACGTCCAAGACGCCGTAGGGGACTTGGTGGAACTCATCCAAACGTACCGGAGCAAGAGGAGACTATCCCAGGTTATCGTGTCGACGATATTCAAGCGGCGACAGGAAGAGGCGGAAGCGATCATTGACCGAGCCATTTTGTACTTGCAAGTGAGTGTTCCGCTTGGCGTAACGCTATCTCGTAACGCTACCTCAATCGCTGCTGAGAGGAACGTTTTTGTACAACTAATAAGGCGCGGGACGTGTATATTTTTCTGCCTACAGGCCTAGTGCGTACCAGTACGTGGAGTCGTGTTTTCTAAGCAGCTCTTCAAATCTCACGAGCCCGATAGTAGGTAGCATATAGAGTCTGCCAACGTGGTGTCAAGTTGAGGGGCTTTTATTTTTCAAATGTCAAGCGACAACCGTTAAACGCCGAAGAACTACAACACATTCACTACTGCGACTTATTTATACGCGCTAGAATATTTCTCAGGGTTCGGGAAAGATACGGCCTTCAGAGATTCTGTGTTTGCCGTTTCACCGGCCTTCGGCGTTTGCTGACCCGTGCACTCTGCATATCACAAAACAAAATAGCCGTACATCATGCGCAACACCATTCAACAGCGAATATTGCAGGAGTTAGAACGGAATCGTTCCCCCAAGCCTAGCGACAGCATTGGTACCGAGCTCGACCAGCTCAATTCATGATACAAACACGTTTATCTTTCAATAAGCGCACAAGCTGACAAGTGTTGATGCTGGCGCTGAAACCTTTGCAGTTAGGCTTGCAAATACACGCCGCGGTTCATCAAGAGGAAGACCGCCGAACCTTGGGCAAAAACTGGCGCAAACTCAACGGCGTCAAGCGCAGCCTGAAAGCTATCGGGGATGACATGACCGAAGGGCTGCAGCTTCAGCGACAGGCCGCCGAGGTGGGCAGGGCGCAGTCACTTTGCAGACCACCCCCGGGGTAGCAGTAGCGTAGCCAAGTCGACGGCATCGGATATCATCCTCGCCCTTTGTATTGGTTGCACTGGCATCATTAGAGTGCACCTATGCAGACGTTCCGAAATGGAACGAACCATTACAGCAACTCCATCGGGTGTCAACTATAGCACATAAATCAGAAGCTACTTGTAATACTTAAAACTATGGTGAGTATAAATAGGGGAGCATATCGGTTTTCGAGCCCATCGTAAAACCGGTTCTGATTACCGTAGCCTCCCGTAATAACATACCCCAGCTTGCCGTCGACCCCCTTGCCCCACCGTCTCGCCGCTTTCCCTCCCGTGGGATAGCGATCAGCGTGGCAGTTGAAGGCAGAGTCGATTGCGGCTGCTCGTCGTCTGCGACGCGAGCGCAACCTGGACCAGATCGAGATCCCTGACGACCAGGTGACAATACCCGAGGAACTCCTCGGGAAGGGCGGGGGTCGGCTCGGTGTACATCGCCGACTACAATGGCCGAAATGCCGCCGCTAAGGTATGCATTCTGGCCTGCGCCATGGTAGAGTGTCGAAACAGTTTCTACTGTAGTACGAGTAGGCTGATAGGGCTCCTGGACTGAGAGGCTACCCAACATGTTTCCGATCCTGCTTTGACTTCACGGTTTTCGTTAGCTGTGCCTAGAGTAGCCCTTGAGATTGTCCATCGTGTTGAGCATGCGTTTTCTGTTGGATTTTTTCACAGTGCTATTCGCTAGATGTGCCTATTTCTTAGCTCATGGTTGATGGAATCGCTCATCGGGTTGAGCACGCAGTTTTCCTCGGCGTCCGGTCTTGGATGAGGTATATAGCTCCTCGTGGTGTATAAAAAATGCCTCAGCGAATTGAGGAAATCCCTCTACCCGTGGTAGAACTCTTACGATCGATGATGTCGGTGGAAAAACGGAACGTGACGGTACCCCGTTCCAACCATGTAACCTATAACCAGCCCTGTCTACCATAAAAACGTATTTTTCAATGGAAATGTTTACCAGAGGGGGCTGCTTCCGGAAGAGGTGTTTGAGCGATATTAACCAAGTCAGCCTTCACCCTTGAACTCGACAGTAGCGGTGGAATTCCTCGGGTGTTTAGATGCTTACATCGATTACTTGCCTCATCATCTAAGCGGACACATATATTATGCCGTCCCTGCCCCACCACCGGTGGATGACCAGGTCATCAAAATCGACCACGATACCTTTGAGCTCAGTAGCCGAGTCGACGACGATGTCAGGAGGGGAATGAACAGCACTGATACAGCTGCAACCCGCCAGCGTACATCTCTCTTGATGGAGCTGCAGGCCATGATCAGGCTCAGGAGCCCGTACACGGTGAACGTCTACGGAGCAATCACATCTCGCAAGGACCGGCTCGTTCTCATCATGGAGCTGCTCGCGGGCGGCGACCTGCGCTCTTTCCTGAGGCAATCAGAAGCGCGACTCCCGGAAGCGAAGGCCCGGCGAATCATTGGGGATGTTTGTGCGGGAATGGCCTTCTTGCATAGTAAGAACACCGTTCACGGTGACCTTAAGTCCGCGAACGTACTGCTTGATGGAGAAGGGAGAGCGAAGGTAAGCCAAACCTGGTTGTGACAAAGCCAAGTTAGTGAAGGCCGGTGCGGACTACGGCGCGCCGTCCTAGGCGCGAACCGATTCGACTACTGTAGGTTGGCGGAAACAATACAGTGTTGCCACGGTAGATCGGGTACATTTTCCTTGTTAGGTTCGTAATATGAGGAGTTGTTTACCGCCCAATGTACGGGCAGCTTAACGACCAATCACATGGGCTGGGCTCGTAGACTAATGAATAATGTTGTAATTTAAAAACGTTATTGCTAATATATGGGGAAGTGTAGTCTCTACATTAAGCAGCCTCGTCAGGGCACGTTTGGGTCCAACCGTACGACCCCTATCGTGGCATGTCTCGCCGATGCGTGCGCTACGTGTTCACCCTATGATCGAGTGGACGATGGAGCAGTGCTTCTAGATCTCACGTAAGCCTGCCTTTGCAAGCTTCCTTTGCAAGAGTCCGTGCATCTCTTTCTCTTTAACAAGGCCGTATGCACTACATTGTGCCCCTCTTGGTTACCTTGAATACGGATTGCAGGTCGGAGACTTCGGCACCTCGAGATGGGCACAGCACAGCGACTCTACGGGTCTCGTCACATACAAAACCAGCCAAGGAAATATGTGACGAGACCCCTAGAGTCGCTGTGCTGTGCCCATCTCGAGGTATTCATCAATTCGGTGTAGGCACGGAAGCAGTAGCAGCGCGAACGGAGACCGGGATTGAATCAATGTCGGTGACGAACTTAGGCGAGGCCTTCCCTCAATTTGTTGTGGCAGATGGCTCAACTTGCAAAGACCGCCACGGCCTTCTTGCAATTTGTCGGCCAGTCGGTTTTCGTGGTCACTCTTCGACGGTTGCAACGCTAGGGGTAACATACTTTGGCCAGACCATGTACCAGTATGGCGGCCTGCACTCCTCGACCAATGAAGTACTTTACAGCAAGCAAACTCTTTCGAACCACACTCCTGTTTTTCAGTTGTATGGTAGTCTTTGTCCGCCTAGGCTATGGTATTGTACGAAGTATTTGTATAAAATTCCTACAAACTGGTTTTTGGGTGATATTCAGAGCTCCCCACGTGAGGGGGCTCGGACCATTCATGTGCATGCCTACCGTACAAATAGTAGCATGGGCTATTCTGACGCTGACAAGCCAAAGCCAAAACAGGAAAGTGTGGCGTTACCATTGATCAGGTTGTATGTTTTCGGGCTGTCATGGTGCACAATTGGCGACGGAAAGGCAGCCCGATTAATGGTACGTCGTACCTATAGCAGGCGCAAAGGGCTCGTGTATCAAAATGGTTACCAGCGGTGTTCGTACATTCAGCCTGCTTCTTGCTGTGCTTGATAAAAGGTGAGTTACAACGTCTGTGATACAGTCGTGTGCGGCACATCGCTGTACGCGTCTATGCATGTTGAACGATGCTCACCCAAAGTCCACCCCGCCCCCCACCACCACAACGAGTAAGCAGCAAACAATATGTCTTGATGAGACCCTCGCCACTCTGTTCTTGACGCTTAGGGTTACTATCCGCTTCCTTCCGCCCCCCTTGACGTGAAAAGGTGCTTGACGCGAAGGGGAGGTCCTACGCAAGCGACGTGTACAGCTTTGGAGTTGTGGCTTGGGAAGTGCTCTCCATGCACATTCCCTGGGCGAAAGAAGCTCTCCCTCTTGATATATACAGACGCGTGGTGTTCAAAGGGGATCGTCCTGAGATCCCTGCGGACGCCCCTGTTGATATCGCGTCCATCGTGCGTGCCTGCTGGGCTGGGGCACCCGAGGAGCGCCCCACCTCCGGCGAGATTAGAGAAATCATCATGGCTCGGGAATTGCAGGAGTAGTGTATAGAGTACAGGCTGTTGCCTGTCTATAGTCTCGTGCGGATGTAGCGTTACCGACCGTCAGCCTTATTGTAAAGTTATACTTGTACCTGGTACCTATTAGCTGTGGTGGCATGCCAGCGCGTTGCCTCCGACCGTCTATAGTCTTGGAAGGTGTCACCGTAACTACCCACCTGTATCGCGAGTGTCATGCTTTGGTCAGGCATTTGTCGCTCACCTAGACAAGGCTTATCCGAACTCCATCACACTAGACAAGGCGATTACGGCTGGACCGCCAATGGGAAACGGACCGACGGAGACAACCCCGCCATCGGTTACTGCAATCAGACATTTGTTTTGTGTTGGAGATCACGCAGCCGCAAGCTGGAAGCACAGCGTGCGGCTACCCCTGTACGCGCATAAGTGGGTTTCTCGCGGGCAGATGTCCTGTACTTCCAGGACTATTACCCGAAATCTAATCGCAGGCAGGGGCTTTGGCCCTTTCCTTTCTGTGGTTTGGTTTTGAGTGAATGTTAACAGCGGAAGCCGCTGGGTGGCGGTGTAATCCGTGTAACATATTATGATTTCGAGCGACGTTCATTTTTTGCAACTTTCTTCGGGTGCGGAGACAAATATTATCGCCCCCTATAATCCGAACACTACTATGCATCAAGCCCTCGCAGGAGTATCATCTTCGTAGAATGGTCTTCTTGTAAGACCTTTTCTCCGTGCGCAGAATGGTAATAGGCTGGTCGTCTTTGTAGAATCGTCCTGTTGCCTATGGTGCCGGGTCACCGAGCTATATTCTCCATGGGGTTATATTCAACCAGTAGCACTCCCGATCGAAGTATCGCACGCAGCTGGCAGAGGTGGGTCTAGACGAATCTCTCGATCTCACAGCTGTGGTTGTGAATTAAGCATAAAAAGGTGGGTTTAGACTAAACTCTCGATCTCACAAAACTGAGGTTGTGAATTAAGCATAGAAATAATCCAGGCAGCACTCATCAGTAATCCAGGTGCCTGCAGTCTAAATTTCTCCACACAACAACGGAGTTCGCCTCCATGGAACCCATTAATGCCCTCCAAGCGCGAAAAGCCCCTCCGTGCGAATGTCTCCGGGGAGTGCTTTCTCACCAAGATCACTTTCGATACGCCACAGTCGTCGACGATGACTGGGATATGTCACACCTGTGAGGTAAACCATGCAGTGTGACGGGACCCCTTCGAAGAAAGGTGGCTTCTAACCAACGGAAAAGAAACGTGTGGGGCCACGTTCTTATGTTAGTACTGTAGGGTGAATTAGGAAGAACTATATCTTGCCATCGACTTGGGGGGGAGACTCTGAGTCATGACGGTGTACGTTTCGGATCGGGGCCCCGGCCTTGACGGTGGGACAGCTACCGTCCTTCTCTGCTCCTCGGCGTTTTATCTTGGATCTTGGTCCTCTCGTTGAGAAGCCGGCGTCTCAAAATCTC
>JAYJME010002063.1:0-14546 GCA_036873775.1 Costaria costata
CCACCGTTTTCCCATCTTCATCGTAGTCCGTGTTCTCGAAAATCACGGAAATCGGTCGGTAAGAGCGGGAGTTTCCGCAGGTCAGCCGTTAGAGTATAAGGACCGCCAAGGAGGAAGTCGCAAGTCTAAAACTGATATAAATACGCTCTTCATCCGATGGGGTCAAACGGCTGCGGCCATCGGGGTCCCGCTCCGCCGCAGGGCTATCAATGGTAGGTTATCCAATCTAACCAAAAGTACGCGTATTTTCCTCTTTGGTGGTGCACCAATCCTTCGGCCCCTGATGGAGCCGTGTGCAGGATGTGCTAGGGTCGAAGCGCCATCATCAGCAAGGTATTGGTCAGTACCGTGGCAAGGTCTTATACGCTAGTGCCGGGTAGAAGAAAGGGTGGGTGTGGGGTTAAGCATTCTCCGCAGGTCTGTCCAGAGATCCTGGTCCGCCATCGACAACTTCCGTTCAACAGCCGGCCGTCTCTTGCACTCCTGCTCTCTCTCTCTCTCTCTCTCTCTCTCTCTCTCTCTCTCTCGGAATTCTCGGCGCAAAAAGGTCCAACATACGGATAGATGCGGCACCGAGGTTTTGATCCGACTCGTGCCGGTCCGCGGGCGGCCATCGCACCGTTCGTGCCATGATATCCCCAACGAGAGCCGCCTGTGTCAACTTGACGCATTATAATGTAGTCCCGCCGTTGCCAAACTTTCCCCAAAATGGTTCGCCGTGATTCGTAGCCAGTAGCCAGTAGCGGAGGTTGGAGAGAGAAGAAGGAGTATTGGTGAGGAACAGGTTCTTGTCGTGGTTTGACGCGCATGTGCCCTCACCACCAGAGAGTGGATCCATGGTACCAACCATAGACTATTGTGGTGCCGGGTGCATTTTTCGGACGCTACGATGTACACGATACTGGAGTTCGACTGCGCGGTTCTCGCACCACACGCGCCTTCACCCTCAGAGTATGACAGAAGAGAAGAGCCACATTGTGACGTCATGCAGTGTAGGGCGTCAAGACACTCGACGTTGCAGGCGCACAGAAACAGACGGAACGCACGCAACACTCTCCTGGGACAAAACAAAGATAGTCGCCAGAGAGATAAATTGATGCTAGAGGGTCGGAGGTTGGAGAGAGAAGAAGGAGTACACGCTGTGGCCTATACTGGACGTACCGTTTGCGCCGGCGAAGGTGAGCGTGCGGGCGTTGATGGACATGCCCACGGCGGTTGCTTCCTTCCCCGACTCAGGACCTATATACGTACGTAGCCCTTTTGCAGTCACGTGAATCACCCGCTTTCTGCCCCCCTCGCCCTCAGAAACGTATTTCGCTTTTTCCGGGTAGCTTTTCCCCCTCCGCTCTGTTGAGCCCCTTATACAATTCATTAGCTAGGATCTTCCTAGAGGCGGGCTGTTCACTTCTCGCATTGCTTTGCGTGCTAGGAAGCACTTCCTGGTGGGATCAAGGTACGGGCGTAGACCCAAACCAACCCCGAACCCTAACCCAAACCCAAACCCAAACCGGACCCAAAACGGACCAGAAACGGGCGAGAAACGCGGCTGCGCCGCTTTTGCATCTAGCGAGAAAATTGCGACAACATTCCGAGCGCGGACCACAAGTACGATATGCGAACCACAGGTACACAATGTTTAAGACAAAATCATGCCTTAAAGATCCTAGCTAACGGGTTGTATGATGTACTCTCGATCGACCCCCCCCCCCGCCCCCCCGCCCCCTTCGGCGTGATATTCCCTGTTTGCCTGAAGGGGGGATCTGGCGATAGCGGGAATGAGCACCTCTCGGACTTTCTTGGGGTGGCTTGCGAGTTTGTTGTAGTGAAGGTATGCTTGCACCGCCCGCTGGACCTCCTCCAGCTCCACCCGCAGGGCAGCGACCCTACTGTAGTCTTGCACATGTTGGGGGCGCTCTTCATTCCGTACGAGCACGGCCATGAGCGCGGGGACCTATAACTATCGCCGCGCCCATGGCCGCGCTCAAGAACAGCATGAGGAGTGCCCCTGACAATAGCAAGACTAGGGCCACTGCCCTGCGGGTGGGGCTGGAGCAGGTTCAGCGAGCGGTGCAAGTCTATCTCTAGTTCCACTACAACAAACTCGCAAGCCATCCCAAGAACGCCCGAGAGGTGCGCAGTACCGCCATTCAATCTGGGCGCGGGCATACATGATATCTTACGGCAAGCAGGCCAACTGTGAAGGAAGTCCCCCCACATGCCCCCTCCGCCTGGCTTCGGGGCCGCCATGGCGGCCCCTCGCTTCACACGGCCAAAAGCGCTGCTGTAGGAGGGCTTACAATCAGCCTTGCGGACCACGCGAGGTTTCGAAACCATCAAAAAGCAACAGGCGCGGGCAGCAGAAAGAGCAAGGCAAGTTTAGGGGCAGGCGGACCGAAGGCACCACCGCGCACGGGATGGCAGGCCCCGGAAGGGGGGGCGTTCCTTAAAGGCGAGCATGCAGGAATGGGCTACGCCGGACGGGGCGTGTGACTACACGTGGCGCGGCGAGATCTGCCCTCGGCGCCCATGCACGTTCTCCCACGACCAAGCCGCACCAGCAGCCCGGTCAGCGGCAGCAGCGCCGGAGCGCCACATACTGCCCCCGCCGCCGCCGCCCAAGCAGCTGCAGCAACAGGAAATCGTCGCTGGGGCGGCGGCGCAACCGGTGGTGGAGGGATTCGGCCCCAGCCCGTCGCGTAGCAACCACGACAGGGGCCGAGGTCGGGGAGGGGCCCACGCCGTGACCTCTATCGCGTGCTGTCTGCTGAACCGCTCGACGGGCTGGGGCCTAATCCTTCCCCCACAGGTTGAGCCGCCGCCCCCACTGCTGCCGCCCCAGCAACTGCAGCAGCAGGCAGTCGTCGCTGGGGCGGCGGCGCACCCGGTGGCGGAGGGGTTCGTTCCCAGCCCGTCGCGGGGTTGAGCAGCTGGTTCTCTTTCACGGTGGGAGTACCGCAGGACAGACAGACATACTGCGAAGAACAAACAGAAAGACAGAAATACAGACAAGCAGAAATACAGATAGACAGAGAGACAGAGATAAAATACAGACAAGACAGACAGACAGACAGACAGACAGACAGACAGACAGACAGACAAGAAAAAAACATGCACTAGGACATGTGGCTGTGAAAGACACCCCCCCCGTTCCCCGCCCCACACACATGCGATAGCAACGGTGCGTATGAGCTCTTCTGTTGAGATTGCGTTCTATAGGAATCGACGAGATGAAGCAATCACAGATCAACGGTCTTTGCGATTTGCAGCTTCACGAGTGGGACGTGTTGCAGTGTGCGCATAAGGACGACAGATTGTGCACACAGAACAGTTTGCCCGCTCGATCACGCCGGCTAATCCCGAGGACAGTACGCATCCATCGCAACGATGTGAACCCTCACAAGCACTCGGATGTGTAGCTGCAAATACCGTAAAGCGGCCGACGGCGCGCACAGAACAGACAGGTGGGCCCCACCACGCGGCCCGAGTGCGGAGCACAGTACGCACTCACCGCAAAAGTTGTCGTAACACCTCAGGCGTTGATACAATGGCAGACCAGAAGGGTTGCATTCGAAAAAGGGGACCACTAGAAGAGATCGATTTACCAGTATAGTGAAAGCTCAACCTTTTACCCTGAACTTCTTGCGGGTCGGGACAGTGTCGAGGTCGCAGAGGGTTCACTGCAGCAGGCATGTTGTGGGCAGAGGGCCAGATTACCTCCTTCGAATGAAAACAACAAATCGCGGCAGTATATATCATGCCGAAGGCTACGGTCCAAACCATTGTGCACACCAGCAGGGGCAGAGGGCCAGATACCCCACTTCCGCGCGAGTCGTCAGTTACGATCACGCGGAAAGCTCATTTCAGAGGGGCCGTTCAACCTTTCGGCACGAAAGAAAACCCACAGAAAGTAGTCAGTTCCGTTTCCATCCACCAGTATGGAGGGGCGTCACCCCATCAGAAAATATCGGTACACAACAAGGAAAGACCTAAAGAACTGTCGACGGAGCAGTGTCGAGGCTAAACGCCGGGGCAGCAGTCAGACAAGAACATCTTCGTTCAAATCGAGTTGCCGATGGGTAGCGGGTCAGCACGCGCGCGGTTTCCTGATGGGGAGTTGCTCAGTCGACCTCGGAACGCGCACACAGCAGTACGGCGTTGGCACGCAGAAAAAGTCAAACTGGGCAAGGAAGACCTTGACGCACAAGGAAGAGAACATCAGCTGTAATCAGCTACAATAGCCGATGCGTGCACGACCATGATGAGCAAAACACCCAGGAGTCGCGGGCAACGCGGCCCGATTGGTAGGGGACGCTTTGGTAGCGCCACCGATGAAGCCCAACCGTCGTCCTAGGGCAGAGCCGTCGTCGACAGGAGTTAGACTCCGCACATTTACCGCGATACTTCGGCGACTAGGGGTTTCGGAGAACGCAAATCCAACGTGCAGGTAGATGGAAGTCGCGAGCGTTCCATGACATACAATAAGCGCGAGTGACAGGGGAAGGAGCAAAGCCGGCCTCCACCGCACTGGCGCAGACAGGGTAGAATAACAGGTGGAACTAGCGTGTTGCGCGTAGCCAGGCTCTTTTATGCGTGATGTTTCGGAGTATGAGAGGGAGGACATCCACGCCACGCGAGTACAAGTAGGTTCAGAGAGTGGATAACTGGCAATCTAGTCGCCGCGTGTCTGCGGACCGAATACGTAGATGTCATAACAGCAGCGCAGTGCGAAACAGCGCGACCATTGCAGCAGATCAATCGATCGGCTTTCCCACCCGCCCGCCCTGTCGGTGCGATTGTTGGTTGTAAGTTGTGAGAGTTGCATACTGTAGCGCGGCAGTGGGAGGAGCGGGGCATACGTTCGAGTTGCCCTGATACAAAAATTATTCGTTGTTTTTTTTCTGGGAAAAACAACGGTACGCCCCACGGCGGGTAAGGTGTTGGCGACTTGCCACTTGCCACAATCACTCGCAGGATCTATTTTTAGGACAGCAGCGAACGTGCCGGCACGGGAATTCGAAGTGAAACTACTCCTACGGTGAATCCAGAATTCTTGACAAAACGCAAGATGATGTACAGCAGTAGCAGTTTCGGCACAAATATTTCCTGATACAACGAACGCAGCATAGGAGATACTCGAGAGGAAGGCCTCACCAACAGAAGGAGCTGCTGTTGCTTGCTGCAAAGACACAGACGCCGCCGCTGCGCCCTCTTGAGTATTAGGTCCGGACGGGGCTTGCGCGCTTTGCGCCGTGGCCCCCGACGACTCCTGCTCTACCCCAGCGTCTCGAATTTTCCGAACGGGGTTTGACATCTGTGGAGCACATAAATACAGCAAGTGTGAAATCAGCAGTGCATGTGAACATCCCTGGCATCATATACAAACCGTGGGCGTGCCAACTCGATCGTGATGCTCGACAATGATAAAAAAAATACTCGTTCATCGATTTGTGGTGGTACGCGACTTACACACAAAACGACAAGTGCAACTGCGCCGCAGCTGCCTTGGGCACAGACTGGCGAACGGCAAGAACCACGTCGCCACCGTATATACACCCAAGATAACACACCCCCTGTGGGACGAATTTCCGACCCGATTTACTCCGGACCAAGGGGGTGGGGCGCACACAACGAAAATGATGGCTTTGGAAATACTTCGTCGAGATTTTTCCATAAACCCGTCGCTCCGCGTTTGCGCTCTCCATGTTGCCGAGAAAATGAGCTCCGAAATTCGTCCAAGGGGGTGTGGTATCATGCGTGCTACACGGTAATTTCCCCTGCCGCTTCGGGTTTTCTCCGGGCTAATCCACATTCCTCTCCAGGTTGGCTGAAATCTCTTTTGTCGCCATGTTCGTTTTGCTAGAGCTCTCGAATACAAGCGGGCCCATATTCTTTGATTACCTCGGAGTACACCAGGCGGCCGCCTTTCCTCGAGGGAGGGTCATGGTTGTGGGCCATCTGAACCTGTGGGCGTCAAAGGAAACGTGGGATTGACAGCCAGCAGTCAGCACAATCAAAGGAACCGCCAGCGTCTGCATTCTGTAACTTTGGCCCAAGATAAATATTGTTTTCGAGGCAGTAGTTTGCATCCGCCCCCTGCGGAAAGCTCGCCATACCTTGCCGATCCTTGGACCTGCACCAGTCAGCCCCCAGTGGACGGAAATATGGAAGGCGCAGCCAGCCTGCCAGGATGCCGTAAAAGAGAACGTAGGGTATGCTTCGTTAAATGTGCATACCAAGAGTGGATTATTCTGCTTATGAACAGACGCGCTGGCCTACAACCCTTTGCTTCCTCTACCACAACCTTATCTCAAACGCCAAGGGTAATCCTCCGGCTCCACACACGATGACGTTACCTTCACCGACGGCTTGCCACGTCGCCTGTGGACGCCGGGAGTCTTTTCCTTCACGCGGGGTCGCCCGGATCTTTCGCAAACAATCCTCATCGTCTTCACACGGTTGACGTCTTCTCGTTTGTCCCCCTCGGCGAACAGCTGACAGGAACCCGAGAGAACCAAGCAGAGACAAAGCGGGCACATTGCTATCGTGTCGACTAGGTCAAACAAAAAAAAAATAGCTCTCCGCCGTTTTTGTTGACGTAAGGCTACGCTGAGACGATGCCTGCCGACAGAGTGTTCCATCCACAACCATATTCACTACGGTGTTTACGTCGTATTAATAATAGTAATAGCAGACACGTGCATATATATGGGGACTCCTCTGCATATTAAGCGGGCAATCCGCATCACAATTTACAGGTGCGCCGGCTACCGCCCTTCGTTTAACCAAACATATCCACGTACTGTAAGGCAGATGCAACAACGAAATGTCTACCTGATACAAAGGTTCCGCTTCGGGATGTGGTTGACTCGAAATCCCGGGGGCGTCGCAAGTTGAAAAGGAAGAATGGCGTTCCAATGATGGATCTCGAAGCCGCCAGCCAAGTAACACAGATCACAAAAAAGCTCTTGGAAACCAACGAAAACACAATTTACCGTACGGGGCAAGTGACCGAGCAAGTAACACCGACCAGCTCAAACGAGTTTATAGTTTTAGTCTATTTAGTCTACAACAGAAGCGACAATAAACGTCTGAGGTGGCCTCACTTTCGAGTGTACGGAGGCGAGTAGCTTGAAGTCCCCGCCGACTGCTGCAAGTATCTCCTTGGTTACCGCGGCCCAAGTTTCAGGACCACTTCCAAGACAAGGGAATTCGCGCCCCTCGTACACGATGGGGGTTTCACGAGCAGCATTGCTTCCTGCTATCCTCTCTGTGTTGCATGCAGACAGCAGTATACGGAGGGGGGGCGATGAGCCTATTCAGGTCATGTGTCAAGTGTATACCGACATCAATATTTTGCGGTTGGTGTAAGAATAACAGAGTACAGTATATACAAGGGGGCGTCGCCGGAGCCCTGGACGGCCGCCGGTCGCCGACTCGATGCCCACAATGTTAGCAGCAGCGTTGTGAGGAAGAAGAATGGAGGTCAGACTAAATCCCAAGAGTTGAGAGTGCTCTCCATACTGCCCACGGAGAATGAGAGTGGCTGCTGTACTGATGTCCGTACATACTGGTACGTATCTTTGATCACACGCAGGATTAGTGTTAGTATCTGACACACGTAATACACTACAATTTGACAGGCTGCTGCTGCTGCTGCTGCTGCTGCTGAGAAAGAGTTGAGAGTGCTGCCTACGGAGAATGTTAGTGGCTGCTGTACTAATACTCGTACGTATATACGTATCTTCGGTCACACACAGTATCCGGCACACAAATGGCTGCTGCACAGGTGCTGCTGTTGTAGCTGCGCTTGCTCCGAGAGAGAGGACATAAACAGCAATATACAGAAAAAAAACTTCAAATTTGGCTGTTGAAAAAAGCACATAATACCCCGCTGGAACAATGCAAATTGTTTCTGTGGCAACCCCATTTTCCTCGATTGATTGTCGATCGTGATCGATCCTCTAAAATACAGAATAGCAGCTGCTGTGAAAAACACGTTGAGCTTGCGCCCATGCAGCTGCCCAGCAGGGTCCAAGGCGCCATGTACCCTGCCTCAACATCCCCGTTCGTATTAGCTGCTGTAGTGGTCTCTGTCACGAGCGCTCGTCCCAGTCGTTAATTAACCTCTCTACCTCTCGCCAATATTTTGTTTTAGTACCACCGAGGCCTCCCTTTTCTTTCCTGACATATACGAAGTGCGTATAAGATGAGACCATACATACGTGATCGTGAGGAAAGCTGGAAGGCATGTATGTGCTGGGCTAGGGAAACATGTCGTACATCTCGACCTTCCCGCCATCCCCGTAGCTCTCCAAGGCGGCGGCCGCCCTGGGACCGGTGGCCAGAGAGCATGTTCAGAAGGAATCACGATAAGGCATGGCTCTTGTCACAAGCCCTTGCGGCAAATCGATACGAGGGCGGGAAAGGTCCGTAGATTGCGGAGATATCCGTCGTAGATTCCGCGGTTGAGGCCTCGCGTGAGCGGGTTTGCGGCGCCAGCCGTTGCGGCCGAGGCGGGAGCGCGCCCCGGCGAAGAAGCCGTGCAAGAAGGAAAATACGGCCAAGTAACACTCGTGAAACACGAAGTTTGTTTGTACTTCGTATACTTAAGTATATGTAAGGATTTTGTAAGGACATGACGGCTTCTTACTACTGTACGTAGCTGGCGCCTTCTCCATCTACTACTCAGTACTCCTAGTGTTGGTACAGTATAGGCCCACAAATAAGAAAGAGCCTAATAAGAACGTCAGGCCCACTTTTTGGGGGACGCTAAGAAAATCGGAATAAAAAATCGTGGTCAGCGGCGAGCGCTGTGTTTTACCCTTGTGCTGTGCATGCGATCTGGCTCCAAACATAAAAAGTGGGATATAAATATAAAGGATGAAAGGTGGCTTCGGCATCGGCTCCGTTGGGATTCCGAGTGCTGTCCGCGCTTCGAGGCCTTTTTATCGACATGGTGTCGACCTTTTCGTTGCTGCTTCCGCCACCGTGCCTGCCTTCCTCGACCGCACCTGGGGAGGGCCTGCCCGATCGCTTGCTCAAGGGCTCGTGCGGGCGGCGTCGGCGCAGGAGTATGCCAACCCGTCATATCGTCGGCATATATACATGCCAGCTTACTACTGCTGTTTCACAATCTGAAACGGTCGCATCCATTATCTGGAGGCTGATTTATGGAATTCGGCGTGAACAACAACCTCCTCATACATAGTATTTATTTGCAGAACGTTTTTGTGTTTTTTCCGCCGTATGGTGCGTGTTGTCTTGACATTAAAGCGTTCTATATGTGAAAAATGAAGGAATTATCATTTAAAGCAAGCCTAAAAAAAAAATGGTTTGCCCGCGACATACTACTACAAATTAAATCAATTATTTTCCCTTTTTCTCTGCACGATGTTTCTCGGAAAGCTCTGCACAGCATTCGACAGAAAATGTTGTCCTGTATTCTCTGCAACAAGCAGCAGTAGCTGGGGACCTGGACCACGCATACCCCACCCATCCTCGCCCCCCCCCCGTATTGTCCTCGAGCTCACACTACGAGCACTGGGCCCAAACCCGAGCTCACACGATAACCCGTGTATCAACGCGCACACCGACACCCAAGACACATCATTGCATCGTCATGTCTGACGCCTTCAACAAAATAGAGGTTCTGCATCGACCTGCCCGAGGGCTCGTTTGGGGAGGCCGCATTGTTTATGTGCCTGCCTGTGCAGGGTCCGTTTTGCCGTATCATGCGAGTATCTCTTCGTTTCCCAGCGCAACAGTGCAACAGCAGCAAGCTGTGCAATTTGCGCATACTTTTCTGTCGATGATGGTGTTTCACAATCTCTAAAGAGTAAGGTTTATCCGATTGTACACGGAGATAAAATACCTACTACCCGCCGCGGCGAAGCCCCCCTTGCTTTTTGTATTTTTAGAAAGTGGCGAACACAAGCAAAATTGAATTTGTTTACGTTGGTTTGAGCGAGACCCGCAGAGTCCATGTCTCTTTTTTGTGATTATAATTTTTATTCCACCCTTTTTGTTTTGGCATGCTGTGTGTGTGTGTTTTTTCTCTCGACAGATAGCCCGGCAGCGGAAAGGAGCGGGACACACCTGATACACTAACTCTTCGTTGGGGTTTTTTGTAGTTGGGAAAAATAACGGTGCACCCCACCGCGAGTAAGGTGCTGGCGGCTTGCCACTTGCCACAATCACTCGCAGGGTCCAGTTTTAGGACGGCAGCGAACGTGCCGGCACGGGAATTCGAAGTTAACCTACTCGTACGGTGAATCCAGAATTCTTGACAACACAAGACGATATACTCGTACGATATGGTACAGCAGTAGCAGTTCCCGTACAAGTATATTTCCTGGTGCAACGAACCCAGTATAGGTGATACTCGAGAGAAAGGACTCATCACCAGAAGGTACTGCTCTTGCCGGGACTCACCAGCAGAAGAGGCCGCTCTTCCTTGCTGCAGAGTCGCAGACGCCGCTGCTGGGTCTTCCTGAGTATCAGGCCCGGACGGGGCTTGCGTGCGTTGCGCCGTGGCCCCCGACGAGTCCTGATCTCCCCCATCGCCAATTTTCCGAACTAGCTTTGACAACTGTGAGGAACACAAAACATCAGAGCAAGTGCGTACACAGTGACCATCCCATCCCTGGCATCATATACAAACTCTGGGCGTGCCAACTTGCACGTGATGCTCGACAATGATAAAAATGAAAAATACGTTCAGCGATTTGTCGTACGCGACTGACACCCAAAACGACAAGCAGTTGCGCCCCCGCTGCCTTGGGCATAGACTGGCAAACGACAAGAACCACATCGCAAATCTCACCTGCCGCTTCGCCTTTTCTCCGAGGTTATCCGTGTCCCTCTCCAGGCAGGCTAGAATTTCCTTCGTAGTCATGTTCGTTTTGCAGAGCTCTCGAATAGCGGGCTCATGCCCTTTGATTTCCTCGGGGCTCAGCAGGGTGTCGTCGTTCTTCGGGGGGGGGTCATGGCTGTGGGCCGTCCGAATCTGTGGGCATGAAAGGAACGTGGGATTGGCAGCAAGCAGCCATCACAATCAGGGGATGCGAACAGTCGACACCATCAACGTTCGCATTCCCTGACTTTGGCCCAAGATAAGTATTGTTTTCGAGGGAGTAGTTTGCATGCACCTCCTGCGCAGAGCTCGCCATACCTTGCCGATCTTTGGACCTGCACCAGTTGGGCTCCAGACGACGGAAATATAGAAGGGGCAGCCAACCTGCCCGGATACCGTCAAAGAGAACGTAGGGCATACTTCGTTAAATGCGCATACCAAGAGGGGATCGGGTATACCTTGCTACATGCGCATAACAAGCCGGAATTATTATTATGCCAAGAAGGATTATTATTGTTTTGCTTAATGAACAAACGAGCTAGCCTACGTACAACCCTTTGCTTCCTCTACCACAGCCTTATCTCAAATGCCAAGGGTGATCCTCCGGCGCCACGCGATGGCGTTACCTTTATCGACGGCCTGACACGTCGGTCACATATGCCGGGAGTTTTTCCCCTTAAGCGGGGCCGCCCGGAGCTCTCGCAAAGAATCCTCATCGTCTTGGCACGGTTGACGCCTCCTCCTTTGTCCCCCTCGGCGAACAGCTGCCAGGAACCCGAGACGACGAAGCGGAAACAAGCGGACACATAACTATCGTGTCCACGCGGTGAAATGAAAACAATATCAACTCTCCGCCGTTTTGTTGGCGTGCTGAGACGATGCCTGCTGACAATGGGCGTTGCATCCGCAACCATGTTCATCGGGTTGTTTACACGATAACAGTAGTAGCAAACACGTCGTATATGTTGGCACTCCACTGCGCATTAAGCGGGCAATCCGTACCACAATTTGCAGGTGCGCCGGCTACCGCCCGCCCTTACAACCAAACACATCTACGTACTGTAAGGCAGAAGCGACAACGGAAATAGTGGGTATACTCCTTTCACACTACTCTGGTACCAGGTACTGGTATATACTATTGTATCCACCTGACACAACGCAAGCGATCATAAAGGTCTGAGGTGGCCTCACGTTCGAGTGTACGCTGGCGCGTAGATTGAAGTCTCCACTGACTGCTGCAATTATCTCCTTGATTGCCGCGGCCCAAGTTTCGGGACCGCTTCCAAGACAAGGGAATTCGCGTCCTTCGTACACGGTGGGGTTTTCACGAGCAGCATTGCTTCCTGCAGGCCTCTCTGTATTACATGCAGACAGCAGTAGATCGGGGGGAGGCGGCGTGCATATTCAGATCATCTGTCATGTGTACACCAATATCAATATTTTGCGGTTGGTCTAAGTATACCAGAGGATACAAGGGGGCTTCGCCCGCGGCCTGCACGGCCGCCGACTCGCGTGATGCCCAAAATGTTAGCAGCAGCGTTGTGGCGAAGGAGGGAGGTCAGACTTGATCCCAAGAGTTGAGAGTGCTCTCCATACCGCCCGCGGATGATAATGAGAGTGGCTGCTGTACTGATACACGTACATACTGGTACGTATCTTTGATCCACGCAGCAGCAGCAGTAGTAGTAGTAGTAGTAATAGTCTCCGACACACATACTAAATATGGCTACCTGCTGCAGCCACGAAAGAGCTGAGAGTGCTGCTCACGGACAATGAGAGTGGCTGCTGTACTGATACGCGTTCGTACGTATCTTCGTCACACACAGTATCCGGCACACATACGTATGGCTGCTGCACAGGTGCTGCTGTTGTAGCTGCGCTTACTCCGAGAGAGACGACAAACACAACAACACATAACAAAAAACTTCAAATTTCGTTGTTGAAAAAATCTCATAATACCCCGCTGGACAAATGAAAATTGTTTCTGTGGCAACCCCATTTTCCTCGATTAATTGTCGATCGTGATCTATCCTCTGAAATACAGCATAGCAATTGCTGTGAAAAGCACGTTGAGTTTGCGCTCATGCATTTGCCCAGCGGGATGGAAGGCGCCATGTACCCTGCCTCAACATCCCCGTTCGTACTAGCCGCTGGAGTGGCCTCTGTCACGAGCGCTAGTCCCAGTCGTTAATTGACCTCTCTACCTCTCGCCGACGTTTTGTTTTACTACCACCGATGCCTCTGTTTTGTTTCCCGACATACATGAAGTACGTACAAGATGACATCATACATACGTCATCGCGACGAAAGTTGGAAGCGGGCGAATCATGTTGTAGATCTCGACCTTACGGCCGTCCCCGCAGCCCCCCGCGATGGCGGCGCCGGCAGGGTGGCCGACGCTCCCGGGGGACCGGAGGCCGGAAAACATCTCCAGAAGCAATCACGACAAGACATGGCTCCTGTTGCAAGCCCTTGCGGAAAATCGCTGAGGGCAGACAAGCCCCGTAGATTGCGGAGATACCAGTCGTAGATTCTGACGTTGAGGAATCGCGCGAGCGCGTGCGGCGCCACGCGAGCAGATCCGCGGCGCCGGCCGTTGCGGCTGAGACCGGGGCGCGCCCCGGTGAAGTAACCGTGCGAGAAGGGCTTCGGCGGCGAGAGAGACCCGCAAAAACACGTATGAGCCTTGACGACTACCGGTACCATAGCTATATGTCTATATGTATGAAATGCACTTTTCATCCACACAGCCAAGCTGTTCTCTTGCAGGCGAGGGTCTTTTCTCGCGCTCTCGGCTGCGGGGCACGCAAGGGACCGGCGTGTACATTGCGGTGTAAGCCTGGGCCGCAGCCGGGCCCCGTGGCTTGTGCTATGGGCGTTCAAAGTTGCGGGAAAATAGCAATTTTAGCGGGACCTGTTTCCGACTACCCACAGCCTCCCAGGAAGATGGAAACGCCACATTTCAGCATGTTTGCTCTGCCGCTGCAGTACCATGGCCATGCCTGTATCTCACCGCCCCTCAAGTTCTCAAGCTTCTACTTGGTGGCAGCCACGGTACAACAGCAGACGCACACCAAACTCTTCCTTTGGTGACGGCCATGGACGGTGCATCTGTGTGTGCGTGTCTGTGCCACGTTTCCTGGAGACCTACTGCTCTAGGAAATATTTCGTATCATAGGAACGGACACATAATCTAGAGCTGTCTAGAGGTGCAATTATTTGGATGCTGCACAGGCGGCAGGAGAGTATAAACCCACACTTCCTCGGGACACATAACAACAGCACTAGTGCAATAGCACCAGCGCTTCATACTCTGGTCTGTGTGACAGCCACGGCTGGCCACGGTGCCTTTGTGATCGTATGTGTGTGCAGTGCCCACCAAGAAGGTACATGCAATTATGATAACACTTCCACGTAAAACACAGGTCGTCGAACCTCAACCGGTCATATATGTAAACCGTAGAAGCATCAGTTATACAGTAGTACTCCTCCGAGTAAAATAGGGACGCCTGATGATGCCCCCCCTTTTCAACTTGCGACACCCCCAGGTCTCAAGTCAACCACATCCCGAAGGGGGACCTTGTAGATATATAGGATGCTTCATAGCTCCGTTCAGCGACCGGGATATCTCGAAATTCGCTTATCGTCTCGGCCGCTCACCGGGGTCCGTTGGCCTACGATCTCGGGGCCTCGC
>JAYJME010002064.1:0-12920 GCA_036873775.1 Costaria costata
GCCGGCAGTATCTCAAACGGTTGAATATTGGAATCAATATAAATTAAGTTGTTTTTTAAAAAAATGAATAAAATATAAGCAAACCTTTGTTTTAAAAAGAATATTGAAGTTCTATCATGTTTTTAACGTCTTCAATATTATATGAATTATTTTTAGATTCTTTTATGAAATCAACAAAAGAGAATAGTTCTTCATCAAAAATGTAGTCTTTTCTTACAGTTTTTAAATAAAGTTCATACAGTTCAATACATTCATCAAGAGTTAAATCAGTATATTTTTTATATAATTCATATTGAATTAACAAAGAAGATGAAATACAACCAATAGAAATATATTTATCAGATTTAAAAAAATCTTTTTTATGGATGATGTATGGGTATTCAGAAGAAGTAAAGTCATTGATTTTTGAAAAATCATTATTTGTAATTTCTGTTGCGTCTATTTTAGAATATATTTTTTTTACTTCTTTTGATAAAAAGGAAAACTTCCTGTTTTTAAAATATGTAGTGAAGTGCTTATATAAAAAATGTGTTTTTATGTTTTCAAGATATTCCCATATAGATTTAAACTTCCCTGTTGGATGAATAATAGTTTCACAATATGGAGTAATTTCAGAATTGGTAACATGATCAGAAAAAATAAAAGAAACATCATTGTTGTTTTTGTGAAAAAAAACAAAGCTTCTTGTATAAAAACTCTCGTTCTTGTTGTTTTTTTCAATGGCAGTGCTTTGATGAATAAGATTATTTATGTATATTTTCGAATTTTCAGGGATGAATGTTCCATTACAAAATTGAACAAAAGAAATCTGTTTTCTGTATATGTCTTTAATTTCGTAAGGTTTTACACCTTTGTAATTGTTTTTTGCAGGTAAATAATACATGTATCTTGTCCTTGATCTTAGTTAGTATGAATAATTTAGTTCTAATAAATCAAAAAAACCATTATCCTTATGGTGTTTAGAAATGAAATCAGCATATTCATTAATTTCATGATCATAGAGATATGTTTTTTTAGTTATTTTTAAAAATAGAGTTGAGAGATTAAAAGATTGATCAAGTGAATAATCAATTCCTATTTTAAACAGAGAATATTGCAATGTTAGTGCTGTTGTAAGTTCTCCAATAGATTTGTATTTAAAATCAGTGAAACTCTCTGAATATAAAATATAAAAATCATCATCAATTTTATCGTTTAGTTTGCCAGTATAATTTTCATTTTTTTGTTTAAGACATCCATTGAAATCATTGTTAAATGTAAAATTAAAACTTTTGTTTTCTCGTATAATATTTATTTCTTTATAAAAAAAATCAAAAAATCTTTTTTTCAACGTTAGATTTTTTGTATTTATAATTTTTCTAAAGAATTGCCATTTTTTTGATGTTGAAGTATTTGCTATATAGATCCCAACTTCACTTTTTATTTGTTTGTTTTTAAATTCATCGATAAAAACAATTCGCTTGTCATTATTTTTTATCTGCATAGACAATGAACGATAAAAATAATTATCGTTTTTATTTTCACCGCTGCAATTACAAGGGATTATGCTTTTCATAATAAGATTAGGGTTTAACATTTTCAGAAATGTATTATTAAAAAACGCTATTATTGTTACATCGACCCTTTCTTCTGTAGAGAGTTTATAAACGTCCCCATCATAGGTGTCAGATTTGTTTATTGAAACAAGTGTTTTTTTCATAAAAGTCCCTTAAAATAGGGTATAATTATAACAAAAATAAAGTTCATTCGTCAAGAATTGATTTCAATTTTTTTTGTTTATGCTATAATAGTGAAATAGATAGGAGATCAGTTTGGATTTAAGAGATGATAGTTTAGATATATCAAAGACACTAAGAAGCTTGTCTTTGCATAATTTTATTGGACTTTGTTCAATTTTTTTATTGGGTTTTGTAGATTCTTTTTTTCTTGGTTTAAAAGGAGAAATGGAATTTGCAACAGCAATTTTTAGTAGTCCCATCATTTTTGTTGTTATTAGTATGTTTATAGGAATATCTAATGCAAAGATGGTTTTTGTTTCAAAAAGAATAGGCGTGGGTCAAGAAAAATTAAATGAAGAATCTAATTACATAGATGGATTAATAAGTTTATTATTTATCCTTGTAGCTATTTTTTTAGTTTTAAATATTTCATGGATTGTAGATATATTTCAGGTTGAAAAAGAGTTAAAAACATCTTCTGTTTCTTATATAAGGATACATTACATAGCAGGCATATTTTGTGTTTACAATACTTTATTAGGTGCATATTTAAGGGGGCTTGGTGATTCAAGGATACCAGCAAGAGTAATGACATTGACCTCTGTTATTAATATTGTTTTAGATCCTTTATTTATATTCTATTTTGATTTAGGATCAACTGGCGCTGCTTATGCCACTGCAATTGCTTGGGTTTTATCGTCAGTGTATATGACTTATTATTTGCGAATTCAAAAATCATACTCATTTAAGTCAAGTAAAATAAACTTAATGGGGTTTGTTTCTACTTTACCCTCTTTTGTTTTATCACAAGCTTTAAATACAGTAACCGTTTTATTAGTTTTTTATATGATAAGCAAGTTTGGCACAACTGTATTGTCAGGCTTGGGGTTTGGAATAAGACTTGATAAATTTGTTGTCATTATTTCTTTTGCATTTGGTGGAGCATTGTCAGTATTTGTAGGGCAGAATATTTTAAATAAAGAGAGATGCTTAATTGCTTATAAAAGTGCATTAAAGCAGACGATTTTATTGTCACTTGGAATGAGTTTAGTAATTTATTTTGGAAGCAGTATCATTGCAGTAGGCTTTGGTTTACAAGAAGAAACGACTAAAGTTTTGAGATTATTTTTAATGTATAATGTATTCACAAGTTTGTTAAATGCAGTTTATGTTTTAAATTCGTCTTATTTGAACGCTTCAAATCATCACAATGTTGTATTGCATAGTAATTTAGTTAAAACATTAATCACATTGCCTATATTTTTGTATATTTTTATAAATATCTATGATTGGCATGGTGCGTTAATAGCTTTATTTGTAAATGGAATTGTATCAAATGTATTTTTAATTTTAATTTCAAGAAAAAAAGTAATTAAAGATTTGAATTTAATAAACCAAAAAAAAGAAAAACAAGTTGACTTATAAAGTTAATCATTGTAGAATTATTAAAGGTGTCAAATTAAGACACTAAATTATTATCAAATAAACGGAGACTGAAAAGTTCAATTATTATGTATTCATTATCAAGAGTAGCAATAGTTACCAAAACAAATACAAATACGAATAATACTAACACAACATGATGTGTTTGGTAGAAAGTCTCGTGCTTGAAACCAAATACTAATTTTGGTCTTCAAGTAACTCAGCTTAACAGCCCTTGAAGATCTCATCTTCAAGGGTTTTTTTATACGCTTAAAATAGTGCGTAGGGGAGACCCTTAACCTTAGATAAGTGCTTGAAAATAAACAAAAAAAATTAAAATTATTTTAAAAAAAGTATTGACAAATGATTTTTATGAGACTATAATGATTAACAAGAAATGAGGGAAAGGAAACAGAGTATAAATCTTTCATTATTAATAATAACGCTGATGTAGCTCCAATTGGTAGAGCGCCTCACTTGTAATGAGGATGTTGTGAGTTAGAGTCTCTCCATCAGCACCATATAAAGGTTCCGTAGCTCAGTTGGTTAGAGCGCTTGCCTGTTAAGCAAGGGGTCATAGGTTCAAGTCCTATCGGGATCGCCAAAATAAATGCTTCTTTAACTCAGTTGGTTAGAGTGCCTGACTGTTAATCAGGGAGTCCTTGGTTCGAATCCAAGAAGAAGCGCCAAACAAAGCCGATATAGCTCAGTAGGTAGAGCAACTGATTTGTAATCAGTAGGTCGCAGGTTCGACTCCTGTTGTCGGCTCCATATAGTTGCGAGGTGGAGAAGTGGTATCTCACTAGGCTCATAACCTAGAGGTTAGGTTCAATTCCTCTCATTAGCATCAAAATAAATGGTTCTGTAGCTCAGTTGGTTAGAGCGTTTGCCTGTTAAGCAAGGGGTCGTAGGTTCAAATCCTACCTGAACCGCCATATATAAAGAATAGTTGCGAGTTGGAGAAGAGGTATCTCGTTAGGCTCATAACCTAAAGGTCGGGGGTTCGATTCCCTCACTCGCTACCAAAATATAATTCTCCCTTAGTTCAGTTGGTAGAACGGTGGACTGTTAATCCATATGTCGCAGGTTCAAATCCTGCAGGGAGAGCCAAAAATTGCGGGGTAGAGCAGTCAGGTAGCTTACCAGCCTCATAAGCTGAAGGTCGCAGGTTCAAATCCTGCTCCCGCATCCAAAATAGAGAAATCAATAGTGGTAATGGAGTAAAGTTAACTCACCCCATGCTTAGAGGGGAGAAGGGAAAATGTGAATAATTGTGACTAGTGTACATAAAGCAATGATGAAGCATAACAGTGGTTCGATTCCACCCGCCACATCCAATTAGTGATGTTTGTTTGTATCTCGATTTCGCACATTCCCGAAACTGATACTAAAAATGCTGATGTAGCTCCAATTGGTAGAGCGCCTCACTTGTAATGAGGATGTTGTGAGTTCGAGTCTCCCCATCAGCACCAAAGTAAATATCTCTTAGTTATTAGTGGAAAAACATGTGAGTATTCATTCACAAGACGTAGGTTCGATTCCTGCAGAGATAGCCAAATAGAAGCGGGTTGGAGAAGTGGTAACTCACTAGGCTCATAACCTAGAGATCGGTGGTTCAAATCCACCACCCGCAACCAAATAAGAAATCTTCCAACAAGAAAAACAATAGTTACAGGGTGTTGGTTAAGGGTTCGAATCCCGAAGAGGTAGCGAATGATTCGCCCTCTTTAGTAACGAAGATTTCCAATTATAATTGCGAGATGGAGCAGTTGGTTAGCTTATCAGACTCATAATCTGATGGTCGCAGGTTCAAGTCCTGCTCTCGCATCCAAAAATTAAACAAATTAAGAGGACAAATTGATGAAACTATTTAAGATGACAACAACAAGCACCGTTACTACAACCACAGTTGTAGATGTCGTTATGCTTGAAAAACAGAGTTGAATCTTATAGTTTTACTAAACAACTTTAAAGGCATAATGAAAACAATCATTATGCTTTTTTTTGTTTTCATTATGTCATAAAATTTTAAATCAAACCCAAAAGAGGAATATATTATGATGAATGAACACAGAAAAATAGGCAAAGAATTAAATCTTTTTGAAATGTCAGAGAATGCAAATGGAATGGTTTACTGGAAACCCAAAGGTTTTTATATTTATCAGAAGATAGAAGAGTATTTGCGATCAATTTTGAATAAATATGATCATCAAGAAGTAAAGTCACCTTTATTAGCGAATGTAGATTTATGGAAAAAATCAGGACATTTGGATAAATATCGTTCGAATATGTATTTATTGGATATTGATGAAGATGTGAAATATGCAATAAAGCCAATGAATTGTCCTTTTCATATAGAAATGTTTAATAGTGAATTAAGAAGTTACAAAGATTTACCGATAAGAATGGTGGAATTTGGTCATTGTCATAGAAACGAAAGTTCAGGTGCATTAAATGGATTATTAAGATTGAGAAGTTTTGTGCAAGATGATGGGCATGTTTTTTGTAAAGAAGATCAGATAGGTGAAGAATTAGCATTGTATATGGAAATGTTATTTGAAGTTTATCAAAAATTTGGTTTTGAACGTTCATCAATATCGGTAAAAATATCATTAAGACCTGAAGAAAGAGTTGGTAATGATGATTTATGGGATAAAGCAGAGAATTATTTGCAATCTGCATTAAGTGAAATGGGTGTTGATTTTGAATTATTACCAAATGAAGGTGCATTTTATGGACCTAAAGTAGAAATATCTTTAAATGATTCACTAGGAAGAGAATGGCAATGTGGAACTTTCCAACTTGATTTTTTCTTGGGAGATAGATTGGATTCGAAGTTTATAAATTCAGAAGGAAAAGAAGAATCTCCCATTATTCTTCACAGAGCATTATTGGGTTCTTTAGAAAGGTTTATTGCTATTTTAATAGAGCATAATAGTGGTAAATTACCATTATGGTTAAATCCAAATGCAATAAAAATAGTGCCAGTTGGAGAAAACCATATTCAATATGCAAATAAAATCAAAGAGAAGTTGGAAAAAGAATTAAACATAAAAGCCGTGATTGATGAATCAAATAATAGTCTATCTTATAAAGTAAGACAGCATTTCAAGAATAAAGGAGTCTATTCTTTTATTATTGGAGATAAAGAAGTTGCAGAAAATATGATTTCAATAAGGGATAAGAAAAAAAATGAAGTAATGTCATTAAGTGATTTCATTTTAAAAGAAAAATAAAGAACAAACAATGAATTAAATTATTTTAATTTTTCATTTATTAATTAAGAAAAAAGACAAAAACAAAGTTGTCTTTTTTTTTAATTAAAAATAATTTATTTATAGTTTTATTTCTCTTAATTTGTTTTTTTATATTTTATGATAAAATAGAATTAAGAATAAAAAAGGAGTTTTACAATGAGAAAGAAAAGTTTTTCTTCAACAGAAAGAGAAGATCTTGAGAGCAAAGGTCAAATGAGTATTTTTGATATGCTTAACGCAGGTATTGATCCTGATAAAGTAGTTTCTAAGGCAGAAGCGGAGGTTGAGGTTGCAAAAATAGCAGAATTAAAATCTTCGGTAAAAGAAATCCCAGACAATCCAATTGGTTTAAAAACTGAGGGTAAAAATTTTGAAATAACAGAATCACCTGAAGAAGATAAATTGGATCAATTGTTGACGGAGGCATTAGAGGAAGCAATTGACGAAAATGAATCTCTTAGTAGTGATAAAATTGAGATAGATCAAGATCAACTTTCAGCAACATTGAATGATGGATTTCATAATATAGAAGAGACAGAAGAAAGAATTACTGTTGATTGTGACTATTATACTTTGGATGATTTTGCAGGTTCAGAACCAGACTTTGATGATAGATTGATTGCTTTTGATACATCTTTGTCAGTAAATGATCCTAAGTTTGTTGTAGCAGTTCAGAAAGAAGACTATTCAAGTATTTCAGAATTTAAAGCGGATTTTTCTGGTCAAGGTGGTTTAAACGAACACTTGGTTATTGCATTTCCTTTAAAAGCTGATGCAGAACCCGAAAAAGTAATTGCAATGTATGAGAAAAAAATAGCGCAATCTCAGAAAATAGATAAAAAAAATGCTGATAAAGAGGCTAAGGAAATTGCTGCAATTGTCGATTCGGGAATGGAGTCGGATGATTATATCGAACCAGAAACGCAAGAAGAAACACCTAAGAGGCGTGGAAGAAAACCAAAAGTTTAATTTTTTAAGAGAAAAAAGACTACAATTAATTGTAGTCTTTTTTATTTTAAAATTTTAAATAAGAACAGGATTAACTATGTTAATTGTTTTTATTAATTTCATCTCTTAATTTTAAACGTTCTTCTTCTGTCATTCTGTTTGCTTGCATATCTATTGTTGGATAGATATCTCTCCCAATTATTTCTTCGATAAAATCTTGCACACTTAAAAATGAAATGAAGACAGCAGGTGCAAGTTCATTTTGAACAGAAAATTCAATATTTTTATACATAACACCAACATTAACACCAACAATATTATTATTAGCATCAATAACGCCTCCGCCAGACATGCCACCAATCACTGTTCCATCTGTCCCTGAATAAGTACATTTGTCTTGAGGATTAATAACATCTCCAATATATTTTCCTTTATGAGATGAATAAACGAAAAATAAAGGGTATCCTGTATGGAAAAGTGTTTCTTTTTCTCGTATGATTCCAATGTTTGGCTCATAGCCATTGCTTTTTTCTCTATAAAGAGCAAAGTCACATCGAGGATGGAAATAAGCCTCTTTTCCTATTAGCATAACTTTATTGTGTGCTGCCGTTGCTCTCCATTCATTATCAAGCTTTATCGATGAACCATCAAAAGATAAGAAAGGAGGTATTCCAATGAAATTTTTTTTTGTAATAGTAGAAGCATTTTTAGGACTTTTGTTATGAACACCTTCATAAAATCCATTAATAGCACAACCAGAAAGCAACATGGTTGCTGTTATAAGTCCAAGTAGTTTATTTATCATGATTATCCTTAATATATGATTTCTTACAATTTAATATGTTATCAATTATTTTCAAATCATCAAGAAAATAGGAAACTTTTTTAAGAAACATGTTTTATAAAAACAAATTGAATAAAAAAAACAACAACTTGAAATGAGTGTTTTATCATGAGAAGATTTTTTTTAAAAAAAAAGTAAGACAATTTGCCTCACTTTTTAATTTATTTAATAATTAACCATGTCGATTAATAATATTTTTAATGACATCAACAGTCATAGGACTTAGATTGAAATGTCCAGAATATATTTCAACATCTTTTGATTCTTTTAGTTTTCTTTCATATGAAGCAATAGAGCTGTTTAAAGTTTTCTGTGTGTCTTTATCAAAAAAATTGAGATTAAGATTGATGAGTCCTTTACTATTTAAATGAACAAAGATATCTTCAATAGAGTGTTCTGTTCCGATTCGATAACCTTTTATTGAACTATTAATCTCATTAGATCCATTGTGTTTTCGTTTTTTTGCATCAACTAGATTAATTTGATACATATCCCATGCTTCTTGATATTTTTTATCTTTTAAAAGTTGTAAAAAAAGAGTTTCTTGTTCTAAATCGCTTGTAGCAACACGAATTTTAAGCATTTTAATTTTAAATAAATCGCTTTGATAATTTTCAGATAGCTTTGTGTCTAATATTTGTGTTCTATTATCTTTATATATTTTGTTTTGTTGAATATAAGTGTTTATAATTGCATCAAGAAAATCATCATCAAGATCATTGTTTCTTGCAAAAGTAAGTGCCTCAGAGAGCATAGTGCCCAGCTTAAAAGGGTATCCTATAGATTGTTCTAAAACATCTTCTTCAAACATTGTAGTATTCTTCATAGTAAGAACATTTTCTTTATACTGAATGACTTCTCCCTTAATAGTTGTTTCTTGCTGGAAGTCGAAATTGAGATTAAGACTAAGGGTAGACAGTGTAAATACCAAAGGATATAAAAGATATGTTGTAGATAATGGCAATAAGCTATCAAATAAAATAGAGAGTTTTTCTTTTTTGTCTCCATATTTTTTATGTAGAAGAGAATAACCCACGTTTATAAAAACAGCTAATGCTATAATTTTAAAAAAATCGACTAATTGAAGATCTATGTTTGAATCATTAATCTTATCTATTTCACTAATAGAGAATCCAAAAATAAAAGAAGCTAACATAGGAATACAAAAAAGGTTTAATAAAAATAATGAAGATACAGAATGTTTTGTTTTCACAAAAAATGTATTTCCCAATTCAAACAAAGCATAAATAATGAGTGCATATCGAAAAACAGGCAAGTAGAAGTCAGGATTAACCATTTCAAGAGTTGGTGAGAGACCAGTGCCGAATCCAACAGTAATAGCTGTGAGAATAACATAGAAAATGATAGCAATTGTAAAGAAGATAACTCTTAATGCCGTTAAAAAGTAGTGAGTTTTTTTACCAGTTTCAAGAATACGTATTTTATTAAAAAATGCAAGTAGTTTCTTTTCAATTAAAAATGGATTTTTGTTTTTTTCTATAGAAGTTAAATAAAGGCTGATAAATATTGATATAAAAGCTAATGAAATAACGCTCATTCCGATATTGCTTTTTGGACTAAAATGTCTAAATATTATTTCAAGGAAAGAAGTGTCAGTAAAACTATAATAATAATGATTGATCATGTAGTTGGCATAAAACACACCAACAATAATGAATATTGTAATAAAGCCCATAGAGAGAGATTTGAATCGATTCAGTATTTCCATAGTATTTCCTTTGTTTTTTTGTTTTCAAGAAGTTTAAAAAATATCATCTTACAAAAAAAAGTCAATAAAAAAAGAGACAAATGTCTCTTTTTTTATTGACTTTTTTTAATGATATAACCTATCGATAAACAGCACTTCGAAATACTGACTTATCTGTAATAGCTGGTTTTGCCTCATGCACTTTTAGAAGATAATCCAAAAATTGCTGATCGTTACAAATACTTTTACCTGGTTCGTTTGAAATTTTAGCAACAGGTTTATTATTACATTCAGTCATTTTCATAACAATATTTAGTGGAGGAATACCCATATCATTAGTGATATTTGTTCCGATACCAAAAGATTGGTGAATGCGACCTTCAAAGTGCCTAAAAATATCTAATGCTTTTTGGAAGTTTAACCCATCACTGAAAACAAGAGACTTAGTTTTTGGATCAATATTTAAAAGCTTGTAGTGGTTAATTGCTTCTTCACCCCATACATAAGGAGAGCCAGAATCATGACGTAGACCATCAAACAATTTAGCATTTTTTAGTCCGAAAGATTTAAAGAATGCGTCATTATTTATAACATCGGTAAGAACAATACCTAAGTCACCATCATAGAAATCACTCCAAACATTAAGAGCTTCTTCTTGTGAGAATGCAAGTGGACAAGTTTCAAGACCTTGGAATGCTTGTAAGTATTCGTGAGCCATTGTTCCAATAGGTTTCAGATTGTAGTCTTTAGCTAAAAGCATATTACTTGTTCCAACCATACGACCTTCTGGTAGATAATTGATCATGAATTCTACTGCTTCACGTTGCCATTCTTTATTGAAACGACGTCTTGTGCCAAATTCAATGAATTGAAAACCATCAACATCTTTAATCAAATCAAGTTTATTTTTAAGGTTTTTACGACCTGTTTCATAAAGATTGGAAATATCATAATCAGACATGTCTTTGATCTGATTTTTGAAGTAGACTTCGTTTACAATAGCTAAAACAAAAATCTCGTATAAAATTGTTTGCCACCAAGGACCGAAAGTTTGGATTTTAAGTTGTCCACTATCCGCAGTAACTTCGATTTGAGAAGTGTCAAAGTTAAACATTTTAAGAAAAGGAATAAACTCAGGGCGAATAAATCGTAGTGCATTTAGCCAATTTAGATCACTTGGTTCAAAGCGCAAACGTTCAAGTGCATTAATTTGCTCACGAATTTCTGAAACAAATTTAGCCAAATTAACATCTTTATTACGAAGATGAAATTCATGTCGAACAATTGCTTCTGGGAATCGGAACATTGCAACCTGCATCATAGTCATTTTATACAAATCTTGATCTAGCAAATTCGTAATAATTTGTTCATCTTTTACAAAAATTTTTTTATTCATCATAATAGTTTTCTCCTAATAGTTTTTTATTATTGAACTTCAATGTTATCAAGTGTTTCAAGAACGAGAATATCAATAGATTTCATCTCTTCAATGGCAGATGCAATCGTTGTTTGATCTATGCCACGACATGAAGCGAGATTAACTATAACAGAAAACCCTGCTGATTTCAACTGTTTTGCAGTAGTAGCAACGCAGTAATCAGTTGCAAGTCCACCAACAATAACAGTATCAATATCATTTGCTTTCAATGCTTCGATAACACCTGTTGATTTGGTATCACCTAAATCATGATAACAAGCGCCATAAGGATGCATATCAACTTCCATACCTTTATAAACGACAAAGTCATATTCGCTTGGTTTTGGAAGCCCATCAATAAAATCAAAACCATAAGTGCCGACAACACAGTGCAATGCCCAATGAATATCAAGATCTTTATGCTTACCTTTAACGGGGGTAAATTGTGGTTTTTCTTCTGTTGCTTTCCATAATGGGTTTGCTGGGTGGGCATCTTTTGAACCAACACGGAAAGAAGCTTTTTTAGCATTTTTGTTTAATTCATCTGCAATAAGATGACCTTCTGGGACAGGTAATTCGTCTGGACATTTTGGAGTAAATCCATTTTGTGGATCAACATCAAAGCTTGCAGTTTTGTTTTTAGTAATTGTAATCATAATAAGCCTCCCGACTTGCATTCAATTTGTTTCGTTAGAGACATAATAGCAAAAGTCAATTAAGTTGTCAATAGTTAATAGCAAAAATAAACTAACTATTGCAAATAAGTAAAAACTCCTTTATAATAAAGAAAAAACAGGAGATGATATATGAAGAAAAAGAAAATAGGTGTTTTTGGAAGTGCATTTAATCCACCAACAAAAGGTCATGCAGATGCAATAAACCAAGCGTCAAAAGTGTTTGATGAGGTCTGGTTATTTCCAAGTTATGCACATGCACATGGAAAAAAGCCAATACCTTTTGAAATAAGATTGGAATTATTAAATGAATTTATTGTGTTTTTAGAAGATGAAAACATCAAGATATCAGATCTGGAAAAAGATTGTTTTGAAAAATTAAATAAAGAATATGTTTATACTTATGATCTTTTGAATTACTTATCAGAAAAATTTCCAATGTTTCAATTTGTTTTTATTTGTGGTGAAGACAATTCATCGATAGATAAATGGGCAACATTTTATAAAAGTAAAGAAATAGATCAGCGATTTGGAAAATTTATAGTAAAAGAAAGGGTGGATGCACGAAGCACTTATATAAGAGAAGCAGTGTTGGTGAAAAATTGGTCAAAAATAGAAAGTTTAACATACCCTCCAATTTTGAAAAAATTAAAAGAAAACAATTATTATTAAAAAAGGCGCTGTTAGCGCCTTTTTTAATCATTTATTTTTTTGGGTCTTCGATGTCACTATTAAATTCTTTCCAAAATTCTTCGCTTTCAATATCGATATCTTTTTCATTTGTGATTTCAATTTTCTTAGCTTCTGTTTCTTCTACTTTAGTTTCATCATCAGCTTTTACATCAGTTTCAGGAAAAAGTTCGGTGACATTTTCTTTTTCTTCTTCTTCTTCAATGTTTTTCCCAACTTCTTCAAGTAACTCAAGAATGACA
>JAYJME010002065.1:1077-14535 GCA_036873775.1 Costaria costata
CCCCCCCCCCCCCCCCCCCCCCCGAGAAGGGTGCAGACATCTGTGATCATGGCTTGTTGATAGGACTAAGACTGCCGAGGGTAAACCCCTATTAATAGGAGTTGGACTCGAGAGAAAAAGTGATTCATTTTACTATACCGCTATAATACCCGTGTGAACTGAACTTTTGATACGACTCGTTTCACACATACTGCCGTTCCCAGCAGCATCAGCAGCAGCACTATTAATAGCAGCAGCAGCAGTAGCAGCACGCGACACCGCTCTGGTCTCGGATCAGGCTCAAATATGGGGCAGGGAGTGTCCTACCCTACGTAATTAATTTCAGTTTTTTTTTTTTTTTTTAAGTGGGGTTACTTTCATACATTTGGTGCAAAAGTCGAGCCATAAATTCTTCGTAGCTCCCTAATTCTGAAGTTAGTGCTGACTGCGAAGAATGTATCCCTCCCGGGACTTCAGAGGGTAAAATTGGCACTAAAATTGGCATTAAAGAGTGACGATTACCGCAGCGGCGCCACTGCGTGATTTCGGGATGATACAAATTGGTGTCCGAGTTAAATTTCTACGAGTCGTACGTCCCGGGCACAACATGGTCCTCCCCGTGCTGCTGGGCGCTCACGCTGCTCGTAGACGGTTGGCGGTAACACCAGCAACGTTGTCATTGGTTAGGCCACTATCGCTATCGACGGCCCCCAAAGGGTTTATAACCCTCTTAAAACCGCCAAAAAAGTATCCCACACTAGTTCCAAGTGTTTTTGTCCCCAAAAACCGTTTCCGGCTCTAAAGGAGTTCATAAGATTCAGAGCACGTGAAGAAGGCACCCATCGCATAGTCCCGTGCACAGCAAACATGTCGGTTGGCGGTCTGTTTTTTTTGTCCCTTCAAGGCCTCTTTACTCAGCATACTATTAATAGCATGTAGTATGGGGAGTTCCTGGAGGCATGTTCGTCAAGGGGCAAGAGTGTCGTCAACCGACGGTCGACAGCCACCGGCGGCCACCGACGTTGAGGATATTGTAGCTTGGGCGACAAACACCTCTCTCTCTGCCGTTAGAACCCGCAGTTGTTTCGATCGATGTCTACACACATACTTCGTATGTATGCACAATTTCCGAACGATTTTTGGATGAGGGGTGTTCAGGTGGGTCATATGTCCTGAAGGTACAGGGCACCAGAGAAGCCGGAAGTTGGGGTGGGCCGCTTGTGTGTGTTAGCTACCGATTTCCATCGCTTGCGGTATAGGCGTCAATCGTTTAGGGACCGTTTTGAAAATCAAATGCTTATGTACGAAGGTCCGGAGCTTCAGGATTAGGGGATCACCCCAGACGGACACGGCTTGACTATTCGCCACAGAGACCATAGAGAAACCTAGGGAGTTTCCCAACAGTGACTTCACCTACGGGAAAAATAGCCAGCCCATGGGCACAACGCGACGTAAATGATGACACCTGTCAACCGGGGATACTCCACCTATCAGAACACCTGTTCACTTTTTTTATTTTTTTCAAGTTTCCAGATTTCCAAATTTACCGCCGACGGCTATACCGGTAAAGACCATTTTTGAACCATTTTTGAACGGGTGGTATCGCGGGCCCATGGTTGCCCCACGGAAGTCCTATACGCAGCCCCATGGGAGTCCCATGACAAGACCACGGAAGTCCGGCGGGCCCATGGTTTTCCCGCGGGCCCTAGGAAGCCCAAGGAAGCCCCCATGGGGAGTCCCGTAGGAGCTTCCATGAGATTCCCCATGGGAGTCCAAAACGTGTCGAGAAAAATTGAGGACAGCGTCAGCCATACCAGTACGAAGCAACCTAGCATTACGAAATGGGTAGGGTGTCGTATAACAGACGGAGTACAGTAGTACCAGGTACCCTGTTAATAACTTCAACGCAAAGAGTTGCACGACCCACCCGCTGCATGATACCGTGCATGGAAATATTACTACTGTAGTAATACTCGTATAATACGGCGCGCTGACACCTTACGGACGATAGACGATGGTTGACAAGAAATACCACACAGCAGCAGTTACTCGAAGTTGCCATTTTTTGTGTCGGTACATCTGGGTCTCCCGACTGGTGCTGCTACGGTATATAAAATAGGAGGACTACCCGCATTTCACTACCTACCTAAACGCGTTTACGTCGCTCCGCCTATAGTGACACAGTTAGTGGCTCATTACCAGTCTCAAAATAGGACTACTTTCGTTGGTGTTTTTGGCGAATCGTAACAAACACGCCAAAAGGCGGTGCACAACATCCGCGAAATCAAAAGGATAAATGCTCAAAACTGCAAAAACTAGGGTAGTCAGTCACCTCTTCCGAGTGGCTCTGATCCAATCTGATCAGATTGGCTGCAAAAAATGGACCTACGTAAAAATGAAATAAATAAAACACGAGCATAGCACCGGGCGTCCCGCAGGGGTTAAAATAACAGTAACCAAAAAAGAAAACTGCCTGGGACGAAATCCCGTTATCTCTTACGTACACTGACTGCTGGTCGCATCACTACCAACAGCAAGTTGCCGGTTGTTTTTTGGAGACTGCGATAGAAGTATCGCTTTTTCCGGCACAGAGCTTAAAACCATTCGGACACGGAATGCTGCCGTTCGGTCACGGAACATCGCCATCCGGACACGAAACGCCGCCATTCGGACAGAGAGCATCACCGCCATCCCACCGTCAGATGAACGATCGCCGCGTATCATAGACCGCACACTTCTCCCCGACATCGACTGAATGACCAAGCAAAATTATCTTTGGGGACTACTTAATCCCGTTCTCTCTACGTACGGGTACACTGACTGCTGGTTGCATTATTATCAACAAAAAATACCGATTGCTGGAGAGTAAAGTATCGCTTGTTTCCGACACGGAGCTTAAAACCATTCGGACATGGCACACCGGCATTCGGACACGGAACAGCGCCATTCGGACACGGAGCATTGTCATTCGAACATGGAACACCATATTTCGGATACAGAGCATCGCCATCCCACCACAAGAGAGAGTGGCCGCTTAGCCCGCATGCTTTTCCCCCACATCGATTGTTGCAGCGCAAGGAAACATTGCAGTGATTTTTTCGACAGCATTAATTTGTGTCGCGTTGATTTGATCCCCCCCCCCCCCCTCTTTGCCTTGGTGTGCTATCATACAGTTAGTAACTGCTACCAGTAATGACTGCCATATAATCTCGTCCCTCCTATAGCTCTCATTTGAAGACAATATTAAAAAGCCTCCTCGATTGGCACGGAAACCCCTAAAACTTATTGTTGGCAGCCCCAACCCCAAGGGAAAAAAGAACTTGCAAAAAAGCTTTACTTATACCGTGCTGCGGCTTGTAGCTCCTACTAAACGTGCTGAAAAACAAAATAAAAAAAAGGCACCGAGGCCTAAGGCCATTACATTGCAAGTACTGCTTATCACATCCTATCTCAAATCTCCGATCGATCAGTCCTCCTTTGCACTGCAAGTCATCCTATCACATCCCATCAAAAACTCCGATCGATGAATACTTCTTCGCACTACAAATATCACATACCAGCCTATCAAATCTCCGATATCAAATCTCCGATGATCGATCAGTCCTCCTTCGCGCTGCAAATATCATATCGCATAATATCAAATCTCGATTCGATCAGTCCTCCTTTGCCCTGCAAAATATCACATCACATCCTGTCAAATCTCCGATCGATCAATACTCCTTTTGCATTGCAAAATATCAGATCAAGCATCCTATATCAAAATCTCCGATCGATGGTTTCTCCTTTGCACTGCAAATGTCTCATCACATCCTATAAAATCTCCGATATCATTTTTTTTTCCGATCGATCAGTCCTCCTTTGCGCTGCAAAGATCATACTTCGGTGTCACATCCTATCTCAAATTTCCGATCGATAGAATACCCCTTGGCGCTGCAAATATAATATAACATCCTATCTCAAATCTCCGATCGACCAGTCCTCCTTCGCACTGCAAATCCCATCTGACATCCTATATCTCAAACCCCCGATCGATCAGTCCCCTCCTTTGCACCGCAAAATATTATGCCATCCTATCAAATCTGAAGACATCAAATCTTCCGAGCGACCAATCCTCCTTCGCACCGCGAACATATTATCACATCCTGTCAAATCTTCGATGATAAAAAAAAAACCTCCGATCGGTCCATCAATCTTCGATCGGTCAGTCACGACTCAGCGAGCTTCGCCACGGTCTGTTCCAACAAAGTTGCGTCTGCCCCCGTGATGGCCTTGACCTCTTGCCCTGCCTGGGGGAACACAGCGCGCGTGAAAAAAAGGGAGGGGGGGGGGAAGATGTCAGCAGACCTGTATATAACAGCATTTTTACTCCTTGACAGACAGCAACATTAACATTGCCATACAGCAGTAATCCTTTTAGGACAGCGGTCCCATTTTGGGGGGAAATCACTTGGAAATAGAGTGATAAATGTGTTTCTGCGCAGTGCACTACTAAAAGGGTTAACTTGCCTTGGCGGACACCAAACTACTAGCTTTTAGTGTGGAACACTCGGCCCCTACAACCTTGACCGGTGCACGTTTTTTTCGCTTGATGGACACTTCTCCCGACGTCTTTGCGGAGGGGGGGGAGGGGGGTGTACTCATTTCGTGCATGGCCGTGGTCGTATGACCATAGACCCTCGCATCCCTACTATGCCGGGACGGAGCACGGCGGGTTTACACCAACCAGGCAGACATTGCTCGCACCAACCGCGAAGCACCGTGAGGTGTTCGGCGAGTCGCATGAAGGGCGAATGAACTGCATCACTACGAAAGAAGAACCGCTTGTAAGACGGACTTCAGCATCTTGTGCCTACTTTCTTGTTTATCAAAAACAATCGTGGCTGGTCGAAGCCATGTTCGTATATACAGGATAGATCACTGAGCTGTACTCAGTCAGTGCTGACTGAGTGGCTCAGTAGTCTTATCCTTAAAAACGAACAAAAAAAGCACATTTCAGATATTTGATTCGCCCCCCCGCCGATAACCGTCTCCGGGGTTCATCGAGCCTCTAATCAGCTTCTGGTTTATCCTACATACGGTGTTGTTCTCTGTAGTCGGGCGTTCTTTTATAGTGCTTCTCTCCACTTCGGACCCTCTGGTCGAGTGTTTTTTATAGTGAGGTCTCTGCACTCCCTCCCTTTTTTTCATTTTTCCCTCGGAAAAAAACGAGTCTCGGATGGCATTCTTCACAGCTCACGCAAGAACGCGTCTAGAGCAACCCGCCACGTCACGTCGAGATCGTCCAGTTGACAAGGAGTCGTTCGTCTGGGCGAGTTGGACGATGCTCTGGCTCAGCTGGACGGCCTCGACGTGACCGTGGGGATTTGATCTGGACGAGCTCTTGCGTGAGAGCTTTAAATAGTCTCATCCGACCGCTGGGCGATCAGGCATCCGGACTTGGGGACTTTCGAAAACACTTGTGAACGTTCGCGGTTTTGCACCAGAGAGTTAGGATGTCTTCAAAAGGATCGGACCACGAGGGAACCAAAACTTTTAAGGCACAACAGCTCAAACGCGATGTCGAGCTGCTGTTGAGAGAGAGCCAAGCTGCTATGATGGAAGCCACGAGGAAGATGCTGGTCGAATTCACGAGGCAACGACGGCCGATCGGAGTCCGACAGCGCCGAGGGCAGCGCCGCCGTAGGGGACAGTACAGGGCCGGACCCGGTTATTATGTTAATCTCAGACTTGTTGGGCGGTTGCCCCGGGGCGAAGGTGGCGAGTTTGGTGGTAGTTTTGGTCTACCTTCCTCTGGCCATATCGCTTCCACAACCTCTGGTCAAGAAACGCGCGAAAAAAGAGGCTGTCCTGGCGCTGGCGAGCTAGGTTGGCGCAATTTTTGCGTGATGGTGAATCGCGGAATTTCGGAACAATAGGACGTGGAGAAGCTACTGTTCCCATTGAGTTTGGTCCACAGAGGGGTGAGCCTGAGTTGGCTTGAAAGCGATATAGCGAGAGGAAGGCAGACCAAAACCACCACCAAACTCACCACCTGCGTATGCACCCATCTCAGCCCTTCATGGCTTGCCAGGCTGACCCCTCTATGCACCAACCTCAACGAGAACAGCAGCTTCTCCGCGTCCCGCTGTTCCAAAATTCCGCGAACGAGAGCTTTTGCGACGTCTAAATGTAATACAGTATCTTAAAGCCAAGCCCAACTCCAGGTCCTGAAGTGGTATGTACTGCAGCGGGCCTCGCCTTCCTGTTGCTTTCCCTACAGCAGCAGCAGCAGCAGTGCTGTCCTCAACGCCACTGGACTCTACAGCAGCAGTGGGTATTGCCACCCACCGGGTAGTAGCGCACGTGCTGGATCTCCGGTACCATTTATTTTCCCTGCCCGCTCTCATCAAGAACGGCCACGTTTTCGCACCCTGCCTCTGTTGTCGACAACGTAACACATCTCTAGGTGCTACTTGCCCAACCGACGACCGCCGTGAATTCCTGCCTCGATGGGTGCTCCACGGGGGTCATTGTCAGACTACTGAAGTCAGAGCACAACTCGGCAGGGAGAGCTCCAACGAAGATGGTGCACGGCATGTCGTCGTCCAGAATCGTACCAGCATTCCGCATCTCCGCGGCAAGATCCTGGATTCTACCCACCTCCTCTAGCGGGTTGCTCCCCGGCGCTATCTTAAAGCTGTTGAAATGTCGCCGGAGAGCAACCCAATCCTAAGAGATGGGTCATAGGATCGAGGACCTTGCCGCGGAGATGCGGAATGCTGGCAAATTACTCTGGACGACACCATGCTGTACACCATCTTCATCGATGCTCTCCCACGAACAACGGTCAGGCATCCGGACTTGGGGACTTTCGAACGGTGCCTTGTCAGCACTCGTACAGAGTCTCGAGAGGGGAGGGTCCCACGCTTCTCATACAGCCTTGATGGTCTCGTCGCGGCCGATGCTTTCGCGAGATGCCCGGTTCTGGGCCTCCACCTCGTGACAGCATCGGCCGCTACGAGAGCATCAAAAGGCTGCTCGATACCCAAACCTCCTCCCAATAACTCATCATAACGCCTGCGAATAGTTAGGCAAGTATCTCCTACATGTAACTGCCAATTGATGGAACGATCCAAACGAACAAGACACGGACCCGATCCGGCTGATTGTTGGCTTGGTTGTAGGGCTGTGAGCTGGCTGACTATAACTCGTCGACTATTAATTACAGTACCGTTACAGCAGTGTACACTAGTTCGTTAGGTATTACAGTTACTGCAGTACTGTAGTTGCGCGCGGTGTTGTACGGAATTTTGCGTCTCTGTATCTGACTTGGCGCGTTGTGGCTCGACGTCTGCTTTTTACATAAATGCTAACACGTGCGCTCGACGCATCACGCAGCTTGTAAATATTAGTATCAACCACTCAACTGGTCGAAGTCACAGCGGTCGTATTTTAATAATTTTACATACGAGAAATTATAATATAAACACTAAGTCTGTTGGTTGGTCTACTTCGCCAACCAAGAAATAACCACAATGACTACAACAACTGCCGGTACCATGGTGGCCGTGTGAACTCCAGCCCTACGGCTTTGGTCCTTTGCCGGCTGTCTTGGTTATAGGCGAGCCAGTGCCTTCGCCTCCGGCGCAGAATCTTCCACACATTAGACAGATCAGATCTCCGTTAATGGATATGTACCGTTCAGGGCAGACAGATCCCTGATCTTCATGACCTGGACCATTTAGCCGGGTGTGGAGCCGAATACACGATCTGCATGATCAATTACGGAGGACCATAGTTAACAGAACCTACTGTAGACACAATAGGACCTACTGTAGACACCAAAACCTTTGTATTTCCCTATTTTTGCTAACAATATGTGGTCCATAGTTATTAATAATAGGACCTACTGTAGACACTATAGAACCTACTGTAGACACCAAAACCCATCTATTTCCCTAGTTTTGCTAACAGTATTTGGTCCTATTTACTATGGTCCCCCGTAATAGCACATGTTTCCTGCCTTCGATCTGTACTACACAGATCCTGCACAACATACATATACCATAACGACAGATACAGGATCTATAGACGATCTAGATAATCTAGATCGCGATTTGTCCGATGTGTCGAATCTTCGTCTCGAGGACAACACGTTTTGGTGAGCGGTACCTATTACACCTGTGTACCCAGTCAGCACAGTAGTATTTTTATTATTCTCTCGTACAGTTTTCTTTTTTTTTACGACGCCAAAAAACTGGGGACCCATTTCAAGTTTTCCTGCAAGCTTCCCCATTAAGTTGGAAGTTGCCGGAAAAGTTACACCAACGCATGTAAGTTGACGATATTTACAAATATCCTGCTGCTGTACAGTACTTCCTAGCGAGAGCTATACGCAACAGTCCTTGCTACCACAGCAGGTACTACAGTAGGTACTACAGTAGGTACTGTAGCCCCCTTTTAAGGGACCCTATTAATAGTACTATACTGTGCTCGAGATTGGAGGTCCCTTATATACCGACGTCCCTTGTCAGAGTTAGAGTTGGTGCGGGTCCCTTATAGCCATAGTGGGTTATAAAACGGTGTGCAGGGAGTTGAGGTCCCTTGTATACCGTTTTTCCTTATCTCGGGGTCCCTTAAAAAGGGCTACCTGCTGTATGTAACTACCATAATGGCGGCAGCGGTGGATTGCCTTGACTAGCTTGGCTGGCTTGGTTGACTCGACTGACCTCGAAAAACTTGAACGTGGGTACGGACGTGATGCCGGCCATTTTCGCGGCGGCTTCGTTTTCCTCGATGTCGACCTTGGCGAAGGACACCGACGGTGTCTCCTCGCTCAGCTCCACAAAAAAAGGTCCGATGCGGCGGCAGGGAGGACACCACTTCGCCGTGAAGTAAAGCACGCTCTTCTCTCTGCATCATTATCATCATCGTCGTCGTTGTCATCATTGTCATCAACATCATCGTCATCATCACCATCGTCGTCATCATCATCATCATTATCATCATCATCATCATCAGCACCATCGTCATGACCACCATCAGCATCACCATCGCAATCAGAAACAACAAGAAAAGAGTCGCACGGACGGAGGGTATTATTAATGTGTTAACATTACCGTGCCGAGGAGAGACATTTGTGAGGCGGTGTTAAGGCACGCAACAACAACAGCGACACCAACAGCGACACCAACACCACCCACAACGACACCAACAACGACACCAACAACAACATCAACAACGACAAGAGCAGCACCAACAGCGACACCAACAACGACAACAACGACAGCAACAACAACAAGACAACAACAACAACAACAACAACAACGACAACAGCAGCACCAACAACATCAACACCAACAGCGACACCAACAATGACAACAACGGCAGCAACAACAACAACAAGACGACAACAACAACAACAACAAAGAGTAGCATGGACGGAGGGTACCGTATTGGTACTGTGTTAGCACTACGGTACCGATGAGAGATGAGAGGTGATGACAACGCGGCATAACTGTATAGGGGGTCGTTCG
Organism: Costaria costata; assembly: GCA_036873775.1. Lineage (NCBI taxonomy): Eukaryota > Phaeophyceae > Laminariales > Agaraceae > Costaria > Costaria costata. The sequence goes on from JAYJME010002065.1 coordinate 10,572, forward strand.
TCGTTCTACTTTTAAAGCACTTCATTGATTGGCTACTCGTATTGTCTCTTAGACTCAACACTACGACACTCCCACTGCAGTTTGTATTGAGACTACCTACAGCAGTACGTCTAATACGACATACAAATACGCAGCTTGCAAAGGTGAGTATCAACCACTCAACCGGTCGAACTCACAGCTGACGTATTTATAACAATGTTAGAAAAATGGGCGAACATTCACCATCTCCGACGCTTGCTCAAGGCTGGGGTTTTGAACTTTTGGTGCGGTTCCGAGGGCATGATAGACCAGGTACCGGTATAACATACAGCAGGTGGCCCCTTTTAAGGGACAGTACCCTATTAATAATGCGTTCGATATTGGAGGTCCCTTATATACCGACGCCCCTCATCTATGTTTATTAAAAACGTGGTGAAGGCGGCTCTCAGAGTTGGCACCGGGCCCCTGTCCTTTAGGACTGCACCCACATTTTTGTGTCCAAAGTACTCGGAATAAGTGTGGGATCATGTTTTCGGTAGTAAAAGGGATATATCGTCAAAAGTGGACAAAAACGGTGCGCAGGAATTTGAGGTCCCTTATATACCGTTTTCCCTTAAAAGGGGTCCCTTAAAAGGGGCTACCTACTGTGTTGAAGATTGATCGTGCGCACTTCCGAACGATTGTTTATCCCTTTTGACTATTAACACTTAATACGAATTCATAGTGCACTCTGTACATAAACACATAAAATAATAATACTTCGTATGACTCTAATTGCAAGTGATTTGTGCTCAAAGTGCAGTTCCGAAGAATTGTTGCTCGAAAAGTTACCGTAAGCTGTTGAACATAAATATCAGCAGAGGGATGTTGGCCCATCGGGATATCATCTGATACTGCTCCCACACCAAACATTTTTCTACATCAAGCCCCTCGAGACTCGAGCCGGTTGAAGTCCGTGATATCGTAATATCCAAACAATAGGGCTGTTACAAGGCACAGGATCTTCCTTCCACACAAGATAGCTCGTACTTCGCATGTACCTTATATGTATGTATGTATATGATACGAGTCTCGTGGTCACAATCGTAATCGACGCACAAAGAGTGATGCATGCGTCTAAGGGCGTTGCAGAAAGGTTGCTCTTGACACGAGCGTACCAGCTACTGTACATGAATAGCCTGGGTATGGACATGGGGGGTTATATCGCTGTAGGTACACTGGTTCAAATATACCAGTAATTGAAAAACAGAAAAATAAAATAAAACACAGCTGTGAGATTGAAAAACTCCTCAAAGCTCATATTTGCAAGCTTGGTGTGGTAAATCGATGTACTATAAGTACGAGTGGAGGGGCATTGCGGCATGGCGATAGTGCGATGCGATGGAAACGGAAGCATATAGTCGGTCGAGCATGACATGGCACGGCCGGAACAGCAACACGCAGCACGCGCAGATCAACGCAGCCACGATATTATACACCAGGTACACCAGGTACTTGTGCCAGATATATACTGGTATGCGCGAACAGGGTTAACTATTACGTATGCATATGTACCACCAAATGATAATACTCGTAGTGTGGGTTCAAACGTGTCAACCTCCCACACCGACAGAATATACCGACAGGACATTCGCACCGACGGGACATTTCGGGCTGTCCGCCTCGGAACGCCCGGACGGTAGTCTCATAAATTACGTTTGTGGCTCCAGCGTCTCGAGTCGCGAGGGGTTACATCCGTGATATCTACCCTCGGGTAGGAGTTTGGAGTTACCAGGTGCCTGGTATAATTTTGGGTGGGTGTACGAGAGATTCTATGATATGAGGCAAACAGCTGCGGCGGATGAATAACACGCACCATAGCTGTCAGATCCTGGTACATGGTACCAGGTACTTGGTACGGGTTATGTACATAAATGGAGTTCGAATGCCTCAACCTCCCACACCGACGGGACATACCGACGGGCCTTTTCGGGTTGCCCGCCTCGGAACGCTCGAGGAACGCCGGATGGTATAAAAGTCATTTAATCTACGTTTGTGGTTCCAGCGTCTCGAGTCACGAGAGTTACGTAGGTATATTGGAGTTTGGAGATAGGTGTTAGGATAAGTTTTGTGGTACAGCAGCGATGGACGCATCATAGGTATAGCTGTCAGGTACTGCTGTACCGGTTATTGTAAGTGGACGGCATGGGGCAGTTGCACATCGCCCGAACGCTGGGTGGAACAGAGTCTCGAGCACCCCAACAACCACGATGGACGGCGGTTCCTCACGAGCTCCACTGCTGCCTGCAATCATATATACGAATTCCGACATTCCAATATTCCAGCAGCAGCCGCAGAGCGCTGCGTACCATTAACTACTTGTATCTACCGAGGCAGGACAACGAAGTTGCGTGGCATGGGTACGGCGGTATGTACCCGCTGTCCTCGGGTACGCGCGAGTACGTACCGCCCTTGCGTACCAAAGGTACTGCATATTTTACGGACATCACACCCCAGGTCGCAGTCCCAGTGGCATAGAGCCCACCCGCCGCATGCGTGGATACAGATGACATTTAAAGCAATAGGCACAGCACTGCAGCGATCTGCACTCTGTCCAAACAACTGCGCCTGCAGCAGCAGCAGCAGACACAGGAGGAGGGAGAGCTGTCGTGCAACTACAAGTACTCCAAGCATACGACGTAGTTTACTGCGGTACGTTGCGGTACGTACAATATCATATCGCAATCAACGACGCAAACCACTCTTTTTACATACCTCGGAAAGTTAACGTATTCATCTTTGGTGATAAGCTCCACGAGCCCAGGCGCCTTTCCCCCACCCTCTGCCGAAAACAGCCTGCTTGCAAGAGGTGCAGTTGTCGGCCCTCGGCGACACTGCCTGTAGACTTCTCGTCCTGCTGATCGCAACATAATTCTGTCCAAGGAGTGCCTCAAATCTTGATTTGAGAAACAGCAAAACGTCAAGAGTTCAAGGGCAAAACAAGAGGCGTTTCTTATGCGGGGATGTTTGTTGATGTTCATGAACCACAGCCCCCTGGTTCCACGTCCAGCGCGGAGTGCCTGGGCTGCTGAATGTAGTGGGCGTCAGCCGGGATGGAGGCTGACCGAAAGATACCAGCTGTGAAGCTCTTTGTGTCTCAGCTGGACAGCGCCCGGCAGCCGCTGGAAAGCATCGACAATGTCTTGGGGGTGGACAACACCAATCTTGTGGGATTGGCACTGCGTGGCGTCGGCTTCACAAGGGTTTGGCTACAGGTAGACCTGGTACCTGGTACACTGCTTCCTATGATATGATATCTGCTGCCTGCTGCTGTAAACATCGCCCGAATGGGAGCTGCTGTTGTTCTTCTAGTCCAGCAGCACGACAGAGTGCTGCCGTTTCTGCTGCCGTGGTTTGTTGAGCCTTCGCGTGTCCCCTTTCGCCTCGCGGCAGGGCGTCGTGGTCAAGGTGGACCCACCGCATGGCACTTTCATAGTCGACGACGGCACGGGCACCATCTTAGCCGTCATGCCACAAACGGACGTGGACGCGAGCTCTCAAGGCGCGCAAGGTGCTGGCAATGCTGACGGCTTGCCCGAGATAGGTATGTGCTGTTTGCGGTACGAATAAGGACTGCTGTGATACCGTCGGCTTGCCTGAGAGTGTCATAAAATATGTACCAGGTACCAGGTATGATGCCTGGTACCTGGTACCAGGTACTACCCGTGGTACCTGGTACATGGTATGATACAACAATAAGCGTAAACGCTACGTACGGGAATGCGATAATTCGATGTGGGTGCCGTCTCTCGTTTTGCGGCAAGGGTACTTTTAACACCAACTTATATACTTTTAACGTACTGGTATATATAAGGGTAATGGTCAAAGGGGGATATACCTCCTGGTTTTTCGGCCATTTGGAGGTATAAGCAAAACGCGCCGTCGCCAGGCGCTCCCGCGTGCCCAAACCTGCCTCAAATGCAATTCCGACGCACTGGCGAGATGC
>JAYJME010002066.1:0-14526 GCA_036873775.1 Costaria costata
GGGGAAGGGGGGAGGGAGGAGGGAGGGCAGGTGGGGGGGGAAGGGGGGAGGGTGGAAGGGAGGGTAAGTACATCAGGGTACTCACCTGTGTTGCTTTGCTCACCAAACGAAAAAAAATGTTTGAACAAATAATGCATACTTCGAGTATATAATTGAAACCGGGGTTTGGTCTCAACCATCCCTAGTGAAGCACCCTCATTGTTCAGCCTGCGTTCTTCCTACTGAGGCATCGGGGCACGAAATCACGCAGACACGACCCCAGGAGAGTCTGGCTGTAGCCTACGCCGAAGCTAGATTGGCGATGGGATTTCTAGTTATAAAAAAATCCGGGCCGCGGCGGCTGAAATCGAATTCACAGCTTCAGTCGTGAGGTAGTTTCGCTGACTGATTGGGCGATCTTCACGGCCGAGGTCGCGGTGGTAAGACCTTCATGAAACTGCCCAGAACCCCGCCTGCATGACCGGCGCGATATCAACAACCTGGAACCACATCTTCAAACTTCAGCAACGAGGTCGCGGTGCGTAGATGGCATGAAAACTGCTGTCGCTTTGCCACACTGTAGTGAGAGCACACAAGAGTCCACGGCAGGGTGGTGAAATTTCGGATCGACGGTGTGGCCGGTTACGAAATGGTGCACAAGACAAATACAGAGGTAGAGGTGCTTCCAGTTGTGGATTTGTTGAAAGAACCGGCCAAAAATATTATTTTTTTAAGGGGAGAGCAACACAGGTGTACGTCATATGCTCCAACGCGCACTCGTCTTGTAAAGCTTTCCGCCAAAAAAAGGATGGAGTTGTCGAAATGGTGCAGAGACAGTCGAAGTACAACTAAAAATCCGAGGACATTGAGAGTATGCTGGTTCGTGCCTTAGCAGGGAGCGTGTGTAGAAAATTAGTGTCTCAACTACAGCAGGTTGTGATACTCTCCAGACAGCCCGTCCGCGTTTTCTCAACAGAGACCTATACCTCGACTTTGGGTTATACTGCAGTGGTAGAAATTCGACGGAATTCGGAAGACACAAATTGAGACCAAAATCGACCCCTAGCTGAACGTGTGCACTTCGCGCGCGGAAAGCAACATCTCGCCACAAGCAACCACAGGGCGTGAAATCGGGTCACGCTTAGTAAAGGGTGCGTGAGGGCGTCGGGTGCGCCTGGCGAGGTGACTTCGAGAAGTTGAAGTTGCCAGCCAGCATCACGAAAAAGTCAAGAAAAAACAACAAATTCGACGATTTGGTATTTTGGGGGAGTGTGGAGGCTAAGATCTGCGAGATCTAGCGGAAAGCTACGGATTTGTTGCTCAGGTGCTCTTTATGGTACTTTTGTACCTTTACACACGAGGCTAAGATCTGCGAGATCTAGCGGAAAGCTACGGATCTGTTGCTCAGGTGCTCTTTATGGTACTTTTGTACCTTTGCACACGAGTAGCTACGGATTTGGTCGACACACACTAAAGACAGAAAAATCCGTGCAAACATGAAGTCGAGGAAGAAGATAGGTTTTAGTTGATTTTAGTATACCAACGTGGTAAACAGCGGGTAGGAGCAGGCGACAGAAACGACATATATGGCAGATAACACGATAAAAACGACATATATGGCAGAGAACACGATATGCCATGTAAAGCGACGAATCTGTGGCCCAGGCGCTGTTGTACAGCGGTAGCACCTTTGTACACGAGTGCTTACCAACCAGCTCTACATATATACGAAGTAATATATAATAAAGACAGTAAAAGCAAACCTCAAGTCGAGGAAGGAGATTTTGTTTTAACTTGATGCTAGTATACTCACACGGTAATGAGCGGGGTAGCAGCAGGCGACAATGTAGAAACAACCGAAAACGAAAAGAGCATATAATAGAGCAGGAAAATACATAATAGAGCAGGAAAATACAAGTATAATCCGAGGGAGCACGCTTTGCGCCGCAATCGCACACGAGGAAGAGCATGGGAAAACAGAGTGTGGAGGTCTTGATCTGAGCGAACTGGTGAAAAGCAACGAATTCGGCCGACACACACTAAAGACAGTAAAAGTCGGTGCAATTAGTATACCAACGTGGTAGAGCGGGTAGGAGCAGGCGACAGACAGATATGGCAGAGAGCACGAAAAAGAGAACGGGGAAAAGGAGTGTGGAGGCCATGATCTTCGCCAACTAGCGTAGTACTGCTGTAGTAACTTTGCACACGAGTGCTTACGAATCTGCTCAACATGTATCAAAGACAGTAAAAGCAAACATCAAGTCGAGTGTGGATGCGAAAGTCGTGCCGAAAGAAAAAGGGTAACAAAGGCAAAAGGTAAGCGCACCTCAGGCCACCCATCATCGGGTTGGATCCTTGTTCGAAGTGATTTCCGCTAGAGCCGCAATTAAGGCATCGGTACCCGCGGGCGAACTCGGCGTCCACAGTCGACGGGTCCAAAGGACCACCACCAGTAGATAAGTAGGAAGACCTAGCGCTCGAAGCGCGGAGCCTGGCCAGCTTGGCCGTGTCCATATGGATGTCGTAGGAGATATGGGAAGAAGGTTTGGGCAGGTGAGCAAAGCAACACAGGAAGAGTTTGGTGTGCGCGGTGACGGCATGAACCATGGGTGACGCACAACATATGTAGAGCCAGGTTCAACTGATGAACCACTTTAGGACCGCACTCCCATTTCGGGGACAAAGTACTTGAAATTAGAAGAACGGAGGAAGAAAATAAATTAATGGGAAAGTTATAGGCGGCGAATAGGGAAATAAGAAGACAGACCGAAAAAAAGGTACACCTAGTCCGTTTGGGGCCAAAGAAAGGTACAACGAAAAATATCGATTAACGAGAACATGCATCGGTCGACGGGCAGTGTTGTTGTAAATTGCGCCACAAAAGATGCGATTCGAAATGTGCGATATAAACGTGGTTGAAGACAACTAATCGCGATTAATCGCAATCGAAAAACGGGCACAGTGTTGTATATCGCGCTAAAAACGATGCGATGCGATATGTGCGATATTATTAATTATCGTTCTTGAAGACATATAATCGCGATTAAATCCGGGAAAAAAATGGTGATCCAGCGAGCGAACCGTCACCAAAAACATAATAATAATAAGATAGACCCGGCGGAACTGAAAGTTAGAATATGCGTGTTTGGCGTGACAACGGAGTTCCGCTTAATATCGGCTTTGTGGAAACAGGAGACGGGGGAATCGTTATCCTTGTCCTTGTTCTCTCAAATCCTTCCCACAGCCTCTCTGTCTTCCCAATAATCATACACACCCGATGTAGACTACCACATTCAAACGTCAAGAAAACCTATCATGCATAAACCTCAACTTGAAAATCTGTCTCCGTATTATCTGTAAACTCCCACACCATTATACATGCCCCACCTCTCCCCAACACCCACAAAAATAATAAAATAAGTTCTTAGGCCAACTCTTATGGGAAACGAATCCAGAACAGGATTTTTCAACATCGTCAAAGGCTCTTACTCCCGGGGACGTTGGAAATTGTCCCCTGCTCTCTTAACGAGCTATCGCTCAATTTTCGAGCGGTTGAAAAGTCCTGTTCGGGATTCGGCCGCTGTGCTGGTTGGATTCCTCCGGCCACTGCGTGCCTCAACTCAGCCTGACGTTTAGCCCACCTCAAAACAAAATAGAAGGGTGCAGCGTGAGGAGATCTAGATCGGTGCGCAACAACAACGCTCACAGTCTAAACAGTCGCTAACACTGTCTTAAGACATTTCAACAGCTAGCTCTCGCCGACATACCGAATGGAACACGTGGGAAAAACAGCTGCAGAATGCTGGTGGATACGACTCCAGTAAGCACCGTACACACGCAAATCAGAAGCCTTCACCCGGCGAAAAACAACGAATAAAAGCATACTTCGTATATATATATAAGAAAGACGTCAATCAGCTTTCGCCGGCACACCGAATAGAAACGTGGGGAAAACAGCTGCAGAATGCTCGTGGCTACGACTCCTGCAAGCTCCGTACACACGCAAATCAGAAGCCTTCATCCGGCGTAAAACAACGAAAAAGAACGCACGACGTATATATAACAAAGACGTAAACACATGTCGCACAGGTAGTATTTACATCTGCTGGTGGTGGCTACGACTTCTGTAAGGCGGAGGAACGTCGGAGCCGTGACGCAAGGGGTCAGCTAAGGTTGAGGTTTCTCGGTAGCTAGCGCTTCGGTAAGGCGGTGGCATGACTGGACCTTGCCTAAGAGCCTCGTCTCTCTCAGAGTGTTCCTGGGCGGAACGCTCACGGTAGCTAAGACTACGGTACACTTCAGTCTGCGGCTGGGGAACAGGCAATACCATAGACTTCCGAAGGTAGACATACATATGCTGGTGACCATGATACCAGTCACTGTCGAAGTCGTCGGAATACGGTGCACGACCTCCGAGCATGCAGTCGTACTTCAACCACCGTCCCAAGGAACGGAATTGGGTGACGAAATGGTTCGGAATGGAATAGACAACAGCCACAAGGCTGTAGTCAACGCCTATCATCAAAGTCGGAGACGGCACCGGCGGCTCTCCTGCGTCCGCGTCTACGTCAACACGTGAAGATGCCAAGAACAAGCGATCAGGGGCGTTGACCGCGCCCCAAGGAAGTATCGACCACAAGGAGACACTGCTGTTGTGCTGGATGCAGCTCTCACGGCAGGGCGGACACGGCGCAGGTCCAGGAAATGAAAAGTCGCTGGCGGATCCAGAAAGAAACAAAGCATTGACTGCAGTCTGGAGTGACTGAGGCGGTCCGTGTGGAATCAAGAGCACCGCGGGATCACGCCATCGTCCACACTCGTACGCGGTAAGCTCAACATGCCCATGGTCCTCGATTTGGCAATCGGTGGTGTAGTGCCAATTGAAGCCGAGAGCCCTCCGAGTGTACACGACGCGGGCACGACGGTCCTCAAAGTCAGGGGGGCACCCGCAGTTGGGGTGGAGATGGTCGTCCGGCCGTTGTGTGATCGCCTCGTAAATTGAGCTAGGCGTTCCCATAGCAGATCCTGACCCTGGGAGGCCGCTGTTCCCGAGGATAATGTCACGCGCTTGAGCCAAAGAATCCTGTGTAACGGCAATAATGTGAAGGCAAACCGTACGCAATGTTACAAAATGTGTTGAAGTGGGCTTTTGGATCAACGAGTGAAAAGGAAGATATCAGAACGGAACTAAACAGCACAGGTTGCCTGGTGGTTCAATTCGAAGGTGGAAGGCAACTTGCGTGACCCCTACAGGTTGCGTTGTGCTTCGATCCTAAGGGGGAAGACGACTTGCGCGACTCCTACAGCCATGGCAAAAGAAGATGGAGCAGTTAGGTGCGGATGGCGATAGCTACTGTGGGATGGATGTCTCACACTCCCGCTTTTTGTAAAGCTAACCCATATAGGTCCTAACATCGGAGATGTTATTATTGTTTAACGAGAGGGAGCTAATCGAACCAACGGGAACAAGCAGCGTCGATAGGGGTACTAGCAGGTGTTGAGAAGTATGTAACGTTACAAACAAAAGTAGCAAACAGTACATGACACAATTGACATAATTTACCAAGAGCGTTCGTTGCAGAGGCTTATCGTCGAACATGGAGTTACGCACGGCTGCTAGGGCTGTGAAGAAGACGGCCCCTGATGGCGTAGACATAGCAGGATCGGGGAGAGGTTGTCCTTCCCAGGCAGCTATAGCGGAGGCGATGGCGGCGTTGAAGAAGCAGTTGTTGTTCTCATTGGGCGGGAGGGAAGGCAAAGGGCTGATGGAGCCGGGGGTTGTTCGACGTCCGTTGGTGTAGGGTTGGAAAGTAGCCGAAGGTCTTGCCGTGGCAGGCCGGAAGGTAGACGGATTATCCAAGAACAAGGCGAGTGTTGCGTCGTCTAGACGTTCCAGGTAGTCGATCATTGCCGCAACGTCGGCGTCCTGTGGGTGAGTCAGATCGTCGAGCGTTAACGGCGAGAGCAAGAATAGCTTGCTGGCATCGGTAGCGCGGGAGAGAGCGACATAGACAGCAGCGCTGTCCATATTCCCATCCACTGGCTTACGAAGATCAAGCACAAGTTTAGCGATGGTTTCGCCTTGAGCTCGGTAGACCGAGGAAATAACACCAACAGACAGAGGCATCTGCGTTCTGCTGATGGTGAATTTCCGCTTGCCGCTACCAACGATGGAGAAGTTTCTCTTAATGGGACAGCAGCCGATGACACCTCGAGGGAGCCCCTCCAGCTTCAGGCCAGCTTTGTCGGCAGCCTCGATGTAGATGAGCACTCGTGTAGGTGGATACTGTAGTTCGACGACGTGGTAGCCGGTGACCCTGTTAAGATGGTATGGCTCGCGCGGGTCGAACTCGATGTCGACAACGACGGCATCGGCGTTGTTGGTAACGCCGAGCAGGACGTACTGGGGTTGTTTGCTGAGCACAACAGGGGTACCAATCGCGAGGCACGAAATCTGCGACAAGTTACCCGTCTTCGAGCCGTCGAGTTGACGAACCCCGTCGCGTAAACCACAAGGCCATTGGTCTTGGGGTTCAGGCACCTGCAGGCGTCGTAGCGCGTTAATCGAACAGAGGCAAGCTCGAAACCATATACACTGCACGTAAAAATATACGGAGTAGGATACATTTCTGTTTTCGCACGGGGTTATCTGTCTAACTCATTTACTATTATACTATGATACTGCAAACATGCCCAATGCTAAATCTATATATGTTGTGCCCCTCAAAACGTGGGCGGGTGCAGTTCCAAAGAGGCATTGTATCGGTCCGGCCACGCGCAACCGCCTTCAATACACTAACACTGGGCATTGTTGCCTTTAACTGAATGACTTAGTACATTCAAATATATACGAAAAATAATCTCCCAAACGAACCCTCAAAGCCCATCTAGTCGTCTGTACGCCGCATGTGTGCTGGTAATAAAAACTTTAATCACCGCGTATAATGGGGGTATTGTAAGTTCTGTTTATACATGTTAACTCTCCTGATGCTACGGCAAAAAGTAGACTGCAGACACACCTTCTTAGGTTGACCGACTCGCTGGTCGCCGACGAGCACATCGCACGCAGTTGACAAAAAGAGTGGAGTGTCAAGAGCCTGACACAAGGTGCGCATTGTCGGAAGCGTCAGCACTTGTGATACCTGCAAGAAAAAGACGCCAAGAAGAATTACGGCACGAGGAATGGCGGGGGAGTAGAGTTAGCATGGACGCAACAAACTATGTTACTCAACAAGTGGCAGGAGGCGTAATAATATGTATCGAGAAGGGAATACATCACCTTGTTCCTGAAAGTGATGAACTTCGCGTCCCAGCAGTGACGAACCCCAAGATTGTTGCCGTCCAAGACTCGGGTGTTAAGGTAGTCGACGTCATTGCTTGTGCACTCGCCACTGAGAAGACGTTGCATGAAAGGAGCGTACGCTTTCGAAAAGCGGTTATTGTCTTCATTGAGCATTACCGACGCGTTCGTGGCTTGGAAGAAATCAGCCCCCGCTCGCTGAAGAGAACTAAGCTTGGCGAGAGGTGTGGCCAGGGAATGCGAGTTGACCGGCTTGAGCTGGTTGAAATCGCCGAGGAAGACGACGATGAGGCCAGCAAAAGGCAGACCGGCCCGATCAGGGTAAACCGAGCAAGCAGCTTGATGAAGAGCCCGCAACAAGTCGCAGCTGACCATGCTGACCTCTTCAATGGCAAGGACGGCGACACCCTGCCAATGAAGCGCCTTCTTGGCAGGTAAAGGTTTCTGGCCGTCGTGTGTGCTGGAGAAAACACCCTCGTCTCCACTGTTTGAACGCCTCTTGCTCCTAGGCGTCGGGTCGCAAACTGAGTGAATAGTAGTGCCACCGACGCTAGCCGCTTGTTTCCCCTGGAAAGCGACGGTGAGCAAGCGGCCGGGGGGTGCCAAGTGCCGCAGAGCTGGGCATTCGATGAGGGCCTTAATGGCCCTGAGGACATGCGATTTGCCAGTGCCGGCACCACCACCGATGTACAGCCGAAGGACGTCAGCTGAGAACGTCCCGTCTCGTGAAAGCCAGGAAGAACCGAAAAGGTACAAGCCCTCGCGCTGTTTGCGATTGAGCCCGAAATCTTCCGCCAAGCGCTGAACGGCAGGGTGCTGAACGTGCGCTGTCTGCCCTACATCGGTTTCGGCGACGGCCGCGTTTGTGGCATTCCGCTTGTTGGCCCTCGCTTTCAACTCATCGTCGGAGAGGTCGCGTTGTGAAGAATTGCGAAGGTCCAAGAGGAACGGATCCATGTCGGTTGGGTTGAACTCGCCGTCGCGTTGAGGAAGATCGTCGTTGTCGGCGTTGAAAGTGGAGAATTCTGAAGTGACAACGTCGTGCTCTTGCTGTAGACCGCCCTCCTGATTGGAGTTTACTTTCAATCCATCCGCGTAAGACGGACCTTCACGTAAGTGCGCGAGCGCAGCGGAGCCCGTTCCGCGCGCCCGACGAGTCGTGAGGGGTGGAGAGATGGGTGGAGAGTTGTTGCTCCTACAGAATCCACTCGAGAGGCACCAGTCGAGAACGTCGTTGACGAAGGCGATGACAGCTTGAGCAATGCGCGAGACGAGGAGAACATTCTTCGCGTTGACATTGTCGTCGTCGTACTCTGGGTTGAGCACCTCACCCTGCAAGGGCACATCGGTCGAGTTCGGTTGGCTAGTACTGGCCGCGGACGCGGCCGCCCTTCTGATGGCAGATTCGTCGTCGGCTGCGAGACGCTGCTGCAGCATGCCTGCGACGTGCATCCGGAAGGGTCTTGTGCGTGGGTCCCAGGCCGACTCGTGCTCCACACGTAGGTGGGCGGCAGCCCAGGAGGCATCGCTGGGCAGCCGGAGGTCGTTCGCAGAGAAAAACGGCTTGAACATGCAAAGCACAAGGAGGGAGTGTTTCTCGGGTTGGGTGTCCTGGCGTGGGATGTCCCTCATGATATTGATGATCACGGGCCGTGAACGCATAACCTGAATGGGGACATTAGCAATGGAACAGTGTTGGACGCACGGTAGAAATTAGCCCAAACGGAGGACACGAGTGAAAGGCACCTACGGTGCGGTTCGATGCGGTGTTAAGAAATCGGAAATCTTACGGTTCGGTTCGGTGCGGTTAACCGATATTGTAAATCCTACGGTGCGGTTCGATGCGGTTTTGAGAAACCGGGAATCCTCGACAAGCATGTCAAAGGACCAAAGCAATATCGTAAGATGTCGCACCTGCTGCCGGTCTTGTCTCGCATCGCCTACGAACGGGTAGCGATTGGAGTTCGGTCGTCCACGACGATTTGCGGGGACGTCCCTAGGGCTGGAGGCGTCTTCGTCGCTGACGGTGTCGTCGACGCCGGCTGGCAAGTCGTCGGCGCCCGTTTCGTCAATCGGCGCGCAGAAGGTACCAGAAGATCGGGAAGCCGGACCGGTGAGGCCACCATACATTTGTTTTTCGACCCGGACAAGTCTATGCCAAGAAACGTAAGACATGTTGTGCAACGGGTGGACTGTGTCGAGTTTGTTGCAGCGCTGAAGATAGAGGTGGTAGGCCCTTGAAGACACCGCTAGATTTCCGCCAATGGCGGTGACGGTGATGTAGTCGTTGTCGTCGAAGCCCTCGTTGTCGTTGCCGCTGTTATCATCAACGTCGGCGTCGCCATCTTTGTCGTCGTCGTCGTCGTTGTCATCACTCGAACGCCCGTTGTCGAGGTCCGGTGAAGCGCGGTGTTCCAGTCTTCGTGTGACTTCCGAAGCCGCCCACGCAAGTAATGGCGCCATGGGGCAGTTGGTGGCGACGTGCGATACTTTGTGGTCATCGCGTCCTAGCACTTTGCTTGCAGCGGCGGGTGCGCCGATGGCTTGGTTCGCGACCGACTTGCACAAGCACGATCGCACGAGGTTCACAGCCGTTTCAGCAGCGGGCATATCGACGCTTTCCGCTCGGATGCGTTGGACGACCGGAGCGAGAAGGTTGAGCAAGACATCAAGAGTCTGTTCAGTCTTAGTGCTGTAGTTCAATATGTAGAACAGCGCGCCTCTAGCATCAGAATCTCGAAGCATGACCGTGAGATCCATGTTCGAACGTATGCAGTACTGAATAAGCATATGGTACGAGTTGACGTGACCACTCAGTCGGCGCACGACGGCAGTGAACCGATCAGCGTGGGAGGTGTGGGTACCAGCTGGAGCACTCGTTAAAGCGATCGCACACGTTTCGAACTCACGCCTGCCGTCGTCTTCATAGGCAGCTGCGGCGGCAGCAGCTTCAAGCGCTTCAGCAGAACGGTCTTTGGGGTAGACGACGCCTTCGACAATCATGTCACCGTTAGTGTGAATAGTCATGAAACCACGCTGTACAACAGTTTGCGGGACGAGCGTCTTTCCATCTTGGCCGAATCCAAACCTGGACGCGGAGATTGCGGGCACACACGACTGTCAAATAAGGAGCTAGTGTGTGTTGGGTTAAACTAAGGTAGAAGACAGCAGCTTCACGCCTTGTTTCACAGATATGAACACTAAAACTAGAGCCATACGAGGTCGGACGATATGTAACAGGTCCAAGGGACAGCGGTACCGTTGCAAGAAAAAATAGAGAGTGGGCCGTACCTGCACGAGTCTTCATGGCCACCCTTATGACAGGTGAAACAGCACTTGTGAACGTTGGCCGATGTAGTGACCTCCGCAACGTCCGGGTGCATACGATCAACGAAGTCGCTGTCATGCTGATGAGACCGCTCAACTCCAGCGCGCGGCCAGCATTCAGAAGGCGGGGCAACCGCAAGGCAGTGCTTGGCTGGGGCGATGGGGTCCGTCTCGGGTGACTCGCCCGTGGCCGGCACCGACGCAGGATCGCCTGAAGAAGGAGGTTCCTCCGCGCCGAGCAGTGCGTGCCTGACGTCGTCGTTGGACGCAATCTGGTTGAAGACAACGCGGCTAAAAAAACACTCCAGCTCGGAATACCGCTCGGGCGTTTTGTCCATTTGTTCGCGGACGCTCGCAAAATCGTTGAAACCGTAGATCCACACTAGCACATGGCAGTGAAGCGTGAGACGGCGCTGCTCTTCGGTCATTCCCACATACGCCTTCACTCTGCCCAGAACCCCTCCATCGCCGTCCGATGCACCAAACGGAGCAGGCTCGCCAGCACAGCATCCACAGTGTCGTGATAGAAATCGGCGCACGCAACAGGGTCACCAGCAATCAACCGCAGACGGTCGCAGTAGGCAGGCATGTCATCCTTGAGGCGACTGCTGACGTCGATGTCGACACCCGCCAACTTCATGACGATCGGACTGTTAACGTCGGCGGGGTTCAGCGTCATCCAGAACAGGGGCTGCCCCATTTGCATTATGTGTGATACGGCCAGCATGCGGGTGGACCTCTTGTTGAACAGAGTCCACGACGCACCAGAGTGCACAGACTGCAAACATCTGAGAAGCTGGCGTATGTTAGGACGGTTCGCGAGTGCAGAGGAAATCAGCTCGCCACGGTCGATAGCATTCGCAACGGCGATGAGGTCTTCCGGAGTGATTCCAGCAAGGGTCTCCGCATAACCACGAGGAATTTTGCCAGAGAGTTTCCAGCGGGCGTTGGCGATCGCTTCCCTTCGAAAGATGAGAGCGGCCAAGCAAAAGAGGAACGTGCGGTCCTCTCTGAACCGTGGGTTGCGGCGCCGCAGCAAAATCCGTGCCCATCGCGTGAAGGACAGTTTCCGCGGCCGCTTGTCCAAGGGACCGCCCAATGCGTGCGGAAACAGGTGGTAATAGGCACCAACCAAAACTCCCGGTTCAGTGAAGTCCTCCACCAAGCGCCCGGTATGTGGAATGACCATCGCTTTGCGTGAGCCACCCGGAGGCGGGCGACCAGCGGCGACTGCAGCAGCGGCGGCCGCTTGTTCGGCGAGGCCGATGTTCGCTGGCGTATTCGACGACGCACGCAAATCAGACTCCAACGTCCTAAAACGCTCAGATCTACAGCCGGCAGACACGGCATGGTCGCCGCCCGTCGGCATGACTGCGCTGATGTCGATCACGAACGGGCAACCGCCATCCCTTACGTCGCTGTCAGGTCGAACATCGCCATAAGCAGCTACCTCTTCTTCGCGATTGCCACGCGCATACGTAGACCTAGCATTGGCGCACGAGTTCGTGGGATCGTCGAGTGGAATCAACGCACGAAGGATTTTCGGCGGAACCGATCCATCCAAAGGATATGTTGCAAGGTTCTCGTTGGAAAAAGCGGCTCGACGAGCGAGGACAAAGGATCCTGCAAGGTGGTTGTTTTCGTCCTGCTGGTACGAGATAAGGTCGGCGACCTTATCACGCCTCGCACCGAGAAGGCGGCGAAGCTGGGCGTCTGTAGGCCGGGCTCCGACAAGAGCGCAGGTAAAAGATCCGGCGATATCGGTGTCGCATGCGGGAAGCTGGAGCTGTACACCATACGCATCCTGGAAGTAAAAGGTGAAGGTGCCACGCAGCAATGATTGCGCCGATCCAGGGATTCCACCGACCTTCAGCTGCTCAAGGGCAATGACCATGCCGCTGGTTCTAACGGCACTTGCAGCGGCGAGCTCAACAAAGGTGCAGTTTTGCAAGTGCTCCGGCATCTCCCCAAACCAGAGACCGTTGGCCATAGCAGCGAGAGGCACCAATTGCTTGCGGAGGCTTCGCAGACATTCAGTGCACACGCGAAGTCGATGTGGAGGGAGTGCTTCGAACCCGTGCCTGGACAGGCGGAGTTTGTCGAGCAGTCCGGCCTCGTCGCCAGGGTAATTGTGCAAGTCGACCGCGATATACGGGCGGTCCAGAAGGTTTTGGCCGGCGGACAGAAGATTCTTGTTCGGCAAATCTCCGGCTGTTACCCACGTGCAATCCGTGCCTCGGCAATTGCAGTCACACACTGCACACACAACGCTGCGCAGGCAGTAGTGTAGGGAACGAGGATGGGAAAGTCGCGGAGGTAGGCAATACAGTTGGCGGTGGGATTCGAGGCCACTATAGCCAAATATGTGGCAGGTCTTACCGGCAAAACGGTTCAAATAACTTACAAATAACGAAATGGCAGAAATACCTTCCGCCGCCCTATTTACTTGATTTTACGGTACATAAAATGTAGATCAATAACCTCACAAATCTCGCCACTGGCGACAAAACCGATCTTGTAATTCGTCAAGCCCGTGCAATCACCACATTCAGATGGAGCCTGAGGTTGTTTTTCATTTTCAAGTTGAACTTAACGTGTGCCCAGGTTTGTTCCTTTGCAGCATCATATGAATAGATTCTTTGGTGACGTGGTAGTTTTCCGGCATCGCGGATTGGTCGATTTATGAAAGAGTGGCTTTCTCAGCAAACAACGACGGGACATTAACTTGGCGATTTTTACGTCAAATATATATCAGTCTCACCGCTAACAGTAGATACCGAACGAGACTCTGTGATTAATAGACGCATAGGATCGTTAGTTCAAGTTAAGACGCAAAGAAGGTGGTTCCAAGACATACGAAGTACAAAATCACCTACGGACGGCGTCTCTGATATGCTGATCGTAGTCATGTATGCACTTGAGGAGTCTTGAAGGGGCGAGCACATCGTCAAGCATGTGCGGGCGGTCATGTCCGTCAACCACGCCCAAAGGATGGTCACACGCCAAGACAGGAGACTCCTTGACGATGGGAGACCAGGGTACCGGTTTGCGACGACTCCTGCACGACACGCAATAGCAACGAAAACAAGCCAGTAAAGCGGAAACCATCAGAACTGTACGAGGGCCTATAACTAGGAATTGTTACTCTGGTGGTATTGGCTGGTTTAAGTTAAAACCCGTAATAAAACTAAGGAGGTAGACGAAATGATCACGCCGTTTTTTGGCAATAGACCCGGGAATCTCGCACACGTTTCCCGAGCCCCTGCCGACCGTGTAACGAACGATGTGGGTGTGTGTTTTCATTGTTCGCCAGACATGTTTCGTTAAAGGGTCGGCAGGGATTCGCAGAACAAGAGAGCCATGACACAGGACCCATATCCCACAACCGGCATTCACTTGCCCCTTTGTGCGGTTAAAGTACATTTTTCTCGTTGACTTATAAGTATGACATCAATAATGGGCACTACCGTGACGTTATTGCAAGTTGGAAAAAAAGAATGATTTCATAACCTACAGTGCCGTTATATATTTTGCCCGAAGGGGCCCCTTATGAAAAAGAAACGGAATTAAACAACTCCTGTGCAAATCCCTGACCATGATAGACAGTTTGCAACGCCTGTGGTTGAGTGGTGGGAATAGTAGCTATTGCGGTGGAAAAAACGAGAGTCAAATGCATGACATTGTTTTGTACAAGTGCTGCTGCTGTCGTTTTGCTGGAGGTGCTTTTGGTGCTGGTACCAGAAACGCGACTTAAAAACTGAAAATATGGATACTATGACACACCTTGCGTCAGCAGCAATCCTCTCCCGAGCCTTTCTGCGTGCCGCGGCATCCTCCTTCCGAAGAGCAATTCTGGTGGTTGAATTTATCAGAGACAAAAACGAACAATTTACAAACATTAGAGCACAATCCTTATTCAT
>JAYJME010002067.1:0-14526 GCA_036873775.1 Costaria costata
GGCCTGACCAACTTTCTGAGAAGCTCTACCCCCTCTAAATCGGCCAAGCGGAGTCGATTGGAGAGGTGCGCAAAAAAAAAAAGTTCGGGAATGCCTCCAAAAAAAAAGTTCGGCGCAATCCAAACCTTTTTTTTTTGTGAGCAGGTTTTTAAACGGCATTTTTCGGGTTCTCAGAGCGAACCAAAAAAACAGTTTTTGATTTGGTGTTTTTTTCAGGTTCCCAGGGCAAATCCGGCTTTAGCGCGGAACACGCCTATGGTCCCCCGTAGTAGTAGCCCGTTGGCAGCAGTAACCCGTGAGTATCCCGTGGGTAGCCCATAGGCATCCCATGGGCATCCCATGGGCAGTCTACGGGCATCCCGTGGGCATGGGTAGCCCATGAGGGTAGCCCATGGGTGGCCCATGGGCACCACCCCGTGGGCATCCCAGGTGATATCCCATGGGCATTCCATGAGCATCCCGTGGGCGTCCCATGGGCATCCCGTGGGCGTCCCGTGGGCATCGCATGGGACAATGACAATGGGCAGCCCATGAGCATCATCCCATGGGTAGCCCATGGGTAGCCAATGGGTGGCCCATGGGCATTCGATGGGTATACCAGTTGGCATTCCATGAGCATCCCGTGGGCATCCCATGGGCTAGCCGATGAAATGCCCATGAAAGACGCGAAAATGAACCCATACAAAAAGCAAATAATGTGCATCGTCGCCAAGCACAACCCCTTACCTGAGCCCAATTCCAGCCCAGGCTCCATCGTCAGGAGCAGTCCCAGCCTAAGCCCCATGTCTATCAGCGCACGCCGCAAGGCCAGCCCAAGCTCGGACCTCGGCTCCAGTCCTAGCCCCAGCCGTAATCCCAGACCTAACCCCGGCCCATGTCCGTACCCCAGCCTCAGAGCCAGCCACGACCCCGTTCCTGTCCCAACCCCAAAGCCCCGACCACAGCCCGAGTCCAACACCAGCCCAAACTCCGGCCGCAGCCTTAACCCCTGACCCAGGCCGATTCCTAATCCCAGCCCAAGACTCCGACCTGACAACAGTCTCAGGCCCCTGTCCCTACCCCGGGCCGGTCCCCAAGCCTCAGCCTCAACCTGAGACCCAGTGCCGACCGCAGACCCAACCCAACCCTATGGTCGCATCCCCAGCCCCGATATTAGTCTCGGCCCTATTAATAGTCCAAGCCGCAGCCTCAACCGCAGCTCCAGTCACAGCCACAACTGTAGCTCCAGCTCCAGCCTAAGCTCCGCCCCCCCCCCCCCGCCACTTTCCCCCTTCCTTAGCTCAAGTCGCACCCTCAGCCCTACATTCCTTGGCCGATGTTCCGCCTCAACCCAAGCGCCAGCCCCAGCCCCAGTCTTAGAGCCAGCCGCCAGCACTGGTACCAAGCCCCAGCCGCAAACGCTAGGCCTAAGTCCAAATCCCAACGCAGGCAATATAGCCCCAGCTCTGGCCTTAGCCCCAATTCCACAGCGAAGTACATGCTTCGCCTTTTGTATCGGTGTTGTTTCGCGCCTTTCAGGTGCATTTCAAGGGAAACCCATGGGATATATCCACGGGGCTTGCATGGGAGTTCTATGGGCGACCTATATGGGTTTATGGTGATGGCCCATGGATGACAAATGGGAGACCCATCTGCGAGACCCGTGGAAGTCTCATGGGTGGCCCATGGGCGACCCATAGGACAGCACTCTAAATTCATGGGTGACACATGGCAGGACCATGGGCGACCCATGGGCGACCCATGGGCCATCACTATAAAGCCATGGGCGTCTCATAGATGTCCTATGGGTGATCCATGGGCCACCCATGGGACGTTGCAACCCATGAGCATCCTATGAGCATCCCATGAGTGTCTCATGGGGGTTTCCATGGGCGAGCCATGGGCCACCCATGGGCCTTTACTTTAAACCCACGGGCGTCCCATGAGCGTCCTATGGCTGGGCGTTCCGGGGGCGTTCCATGGGTTAACCATGGGTCATCACTACAAACCCATGATCGTCCCATGGGCGACCCATAGGCAACCCATGGGTGACCCGTGGGCCATCACTCTAAACCTATGGGCGTCTCATAAGCGTCTCATGGGCGTCTCATGGGCGTCCCAGGGGCGTCCCAGGGGCCACCCATGGGCCATCACCATATACCCATGGTCATCCAATGGGCCACCCACGGGTCATCATTCTAAACATATGGGCGTCCCATGTACGCCCCATGGGCCAACCATGGGCCATCACTGTAAACCCATGGGCGTCCCATGGGCGTCCCACGGTTGACCCATGAGCGACCCACGGGCCATCAATTTACACTCGTTGGCATCCCATGGGCGTCAGATGGGTTTACAGTGACGGCCCATGGGTGGTCCATGGGTGATCCATGGGATACCCATGGGTTTACAGTGATGGCCCGTGGGCAGCCCACGGGCAATCCGTGGGTAACCCATGAGTATCCCATGGGTATCCCATGGGCATCTCATGAGTAGGTTACATGAGTAGGTTTTGGGCATACAAAGCACCATGGGTAGCCCATGGGCATCCCATGAGTAAGTTGATGGGCATTCCATGGGTAGAAGCATCCCATGAGGATTTTATGGGCAGCCCATGGGTAGCCCGCGGGTAGCCCACGTGGGTAGTCCATGGGAAGCCATGAGTATCCCATGGGCATCCCATGGGCATCCGATGGTTAACCCATCGGCGGCCATCCCGCAGGTAGCCCATGACCAGCCCATTGGTAGCCCATGGGCATCCTATGGTTAGTCCATCGGCAGTCACCCCCCAGGTAGCCCATGAGCATCCCGTTGATAGCCCATGGGCATCCCGTGGGCCGCCCATGGGCTTCCCATGGGCATTCTATGGGTAGCCCACGCGTAGTCCATGGGTCGCCCATGGGGGTAGCCCATAGGCATCCCATGGGTGGCCATGAGTATCCCATGGGCAATCCCATGGGCATCCAATGGGCATCCAATGGGCATCCCGTGGGCACCCCGTGGGCACCCCGTGGGCATTACATGGGATAGCAGACGAAATGCCCATGAAAAGCGCGAAATTAAACCCATACAAGAATGATCTAATGTGAATCTGTCCTCCGGTAAGCCCTAGCCTCAAGCGCCGGCCCCAACTCCGGCCCAAGCTCCGGCCCCATTCCCAGCTTTCCCATCTCCGGCCTCAACCGCAAGCCCAGCCCCACGTCCCAGCTTCAGTCCTAACCTCGGCCCCATTTCAAGCTCTGGCCCGAGCCCCAGCTCTAACCCCAGCCCGGCTGCCCCAGCCTCAAACCCCAGCCCCAACCAGTAGCCCCTGCCCTTTCCCCAGCCCTAGACGCACGTCCCAGCCAATTTTCACAGCTCCGAGTTGAGCCCCAGCCCTAGCCCGGCTCCGGCAACCCAACCCCGGCCCTAGCCCGAACCCCGGCTCCATTTTCAGCTTCGGCTTCAGTTCCAGCCCTAGCCCCAGCCCTGGCTATAACCCCAGCCCCAACCCCCGCTCCAGAATCGGCCTCAGCCTCAGCCTTAGCCCCATCCCGAGGAGACCCCGGGCATCCCATGGGTATCGCACTAGCATCCCATGGACAGCCCATGGACAGCTCATTTGTAGCCCGCATCTTGGACTCATATGACATGTTCTAGATAGTGGAACTGGGATTTCCCCGATTTTCCCATATTTCTGCATATATATGCGGCTCATCAGGGTGGGCTAGTGTTATGGTACGACCTTGAAAGGCCGGTAATTACCTCAGAAATAAGTAATTGGTCCGTATTGGTATTGTTTGGATGGCGTTTTGTATTTGGGATAAACCTGAATTAAGACGGGCGAGAGCCCCGCATCATCAGATGTCATCAAGGCTCCGTGGAACAATAAAGCTGTTTCTCTACCCAAACAGTGGACTGGCAGTCGCGGCAAAGCCACCGTCATTACCCCAGCCCCCCCCCCCCCCGGCTGGTGAGGGGGTCCCGCCGGAGGTGCCCCCGGAGGGCCCCGCTGAAGGCGCCCTGCGGTTGCCTCGTTTGTAGGATATTTGGCTTCACTTTACCTAAAACATGCATTAATTTTGGACCATGCTTCAAAGGCAATTGGGTGGTAGATTGACTCAAGGAAAAACGAGAGAAAGCGTACGAAGTGTACGATGGTACAGGAAGGATCCACAGAGGCCAAGACGTCAGTGGTTGAGGCGGCTTCGTCCATCGTGTTCCCCGTTTCCCTCCCTCTCTCTGTCTCTACCCTCTATCTTCTGTTTTGCGTGCCCTCTTTCAGCGCCGCGAATTCTGATGGGTTTTAGTTATATTATGAGGCGTTTTTGTGGGAAGTACTTGATTCAATAGTGAATACAGTGCCAACCCCGGCAGCTTCCTCAGCCAGTGTAGTATATATAATACTGCAAGTACTACTAGCGCAGCTATTTGACTCTTTTCTGCACATAGGACGTATGGTAAACCAAACACGCCTTCCTCTTTGCGTCGTCCAACTGTTGCATTCGACATTCGTATATATATAAACAGTACCAGGTACTCGTAAGGAGCGACACCTGACTTGTCCGGTCCCAGTTACAACAACAATTTATGCAATACTGTACAGAAATAGTCCCCGAATAAGGCGGTGGTGCGCGAGACCCCCGTCCCCGCCTTATTGAGGGCAACCGCCTTATTCGTCAACAGGGCGTTCGCTAACGTGTTGGGGCGCGCGGTTCCCTCAATAAGGCGGTAACCGCTCTTTCCCTCAGCAAGGCGATAGCCGCCCTACTGAGAGACATATGGACTTTTAGTATGCTGCACAGCGATACAGGATAATAATAGGATTGACCTAGCAGAGCGCTGCACGATGGAGGAATGCTGTGAATGACGACGAACAAGGACGGAAATGTGCTCCATCGTGGGCTGGGAGCGCAGGTGCGTGGGACTGAGCAACATCTGTTGGAAAGCACATAGCTCACCACAGCAGAGTAGGATACATGATAACTGTCCACATGATTGAAAACAACTCAACTCACAACCGTACCGTACTGAGATTACTCTTAGCACAGGCTACGTATTGTTGCTGCAGGTACTTACTGTACACCAATCAAAATGTACATTATTTAGCTTTTCCACAGGCTACATCTTGTTACTGCAGGTACGGTACCCCAATCAAAATATACATCATTTAACTTTTCCATCGCTTTTTTTTGGGAGCTTTCACTGAAATCCCACGGAAGTCCGATGGAAGTCCGATGGCAGTCTCACGGAAACACATCGGAAGCACCACGGAAACCCGCCCACGGAAGTCCCATGAAAGTCCCGTGGAAGCACCACGGAATTCCCATGGGAACTTGACTGGTTCATGACAGTCCCATGGAATTCCCATGGGAACTCCATAGTCACACGGAAGTCCCACGAAAGCGCCATGGAAGTCCGATCGGCAAATCACGGAAGCACGATGGGAACGTGGACGTCGCATGAAAGTCCCACGCAAGCAACACGGAAGTCCCATGGGAACTTCGAAGTCACACGGAAGTCCCCAGGGAAGTACCATGGAAGTGCCATGGGAACTCCATGGAAACATGCTTCCACGGGACATCAACATCCCATGCGACTCCCGTGGTGCTTCCGTGCGGTAGCCATTGAACTTCCATGGCACTTCCATGGGATTTCCTATTTCCCATGGGGAGTTCCGTGGTGCTTCCATGGTGTTCCTATTGGACTTCCGTGGGATATCGGTCATACTTCCATGGGACGTCCATGGGACTTGGTTTTGTTCCATGGGACTTCCATGGATGTCCGTGGAAATATTGCCATGGAAGTCCCATGGGGCTTGCGAAAAAGACAAATAATGTACCAGTGCTGCACCACCCCCCCTCCCCTTCTCCCGCCTATTAATAGAAAAACAAAAATCCCACCCTCAATAGGGCGGTAGATCGCCCTATTGAGGGGCCGGGCAGGCCGTGAATAGGGCGGTCACCGCCTTATTGTGGTGCCAGTCGTGCCGAGCGATTTTGATCGCATTATATAGGGTTTTCGAGATTTATTACTTGCACCTTATTCGGGGACCACTACTCGTGCGCACTACTCTGTACTCGTACTGCAGCACTGCTGCTGTGGTCTCGGTCCTCACCGAATAGACGTACACAAACCCTGCCGGGTACACGAGCGGTCCGGTATCGCCCCGGAGGTTGTAGTAGTCCCTCTCTCCATCCAGGAAACCTTTGACTTCTTGCATGTAGGCTATCCAGTCGATCTCTGTGTCTTTTCTCGGCAAACCCAATAATAGGGAGTGACATTAACGAGTACGTAGAGGAGGAGGAGCAGCAGCAGCAGCAGGAAAGTGCCGCGTTACGGTTGCGAGCGGACGAGAAAACGAGGAATCAAGCGCCACAGGACAAGAGACAAGACAGCTAAAGCTGTAGCATCTTATACGTACGAGTATGATAAGAGTATGATACAGCAGACGTATTATACGTAACAAGTTCAAAGTTCAATGTTCCGGGACCCTGCGGGCCCAGCTAAATAGATTTCTGACGAGAGAAAGGGTGTGTTTTGGGGTGTTCCACACTAACTTCAGATATAATCGCTTCTGAATTTCATATTTCCCCGGAAATTTGAGTTTCTTGTGGGGCCCTTTCTTACTATTAATAAGAGGGCCGTGTACTACGGGCGGTAGTCGGTAGTACCGGTGTATGATATCCGAATACTGAAGTAAATACTGCTGTTGTAGGCCCGTAGGCTGTAGTATACGAACCAGTATACCAGGTACAGTATACCAGGCACCAGGGAGTATACCTGGTACGTTACCTACCTCCTCCCTGGTGCGTATCACACCGGTACGTACGTACCTGGCACGTCATATATCTCTATATACGGCAAACAGAACACGAATGAATGCCTCAACCACAAGAGGCAGGCAGGTGGAGACAGCGATAGAGGTTCAGGTTGGAATCGGACAGGCACTCTGCAGTAGTGGTGGTTTGCGGCATGGACGTCCCGGGGGTGTGGGTAATCACGCTATGGCGTTGGTGTGCTTGATTAGATTGGGCTTGCAACAGCAACATTACTATTACCGTACCAGGTGACAGCAGACACCCGTAGAGCTACGACGTACGTATAATAGAGGAAGGAGAGCATACTGAAAGCCTCTTACATGCGATGCGCGCAATGATAATTCCGCACAAGACGACCTCGCCAAGTACAACGCCGGCAAGCGCGAAAGACACTAGCCCATTGTCTCCTCTCAGATCGCTCCGGGAAGGAGTGCTCGTTGCAACTCGCACCAATCGCTTCACCGTGTCGTACATAGGACAGACACGAAGTGAACAAGCGGACAGCACAACCTGAACCAAAGTGGCTAAACTAAACAAGTAAAACCAGCGGACGGACCTACTTGTATTTCCACTGCTTCTCGATGGAACTCCCTTTTATGGATCTGACACTTTTGAGATGGATCTATTTTTCTTTGATCATTCGATCGTGTGCCACGGCAAACCAAAACCACTAGCGTGGCGAGAGCCAATCGCTTTCACTTCCACTTAACGCGCTGCTCTCGGCTGTTGGCCCCTGAGCAGTGCAGCGTACCTGCTTGGAAACTGCGTCATCCCCCTCTTACGGGTCGGGAGGCGACAACGGATAAAAAGTGCAGGCGCCCGGGACTGTAAGTTTTAAAACTTGCGGATGAGACCTGGAGAGGACGATGCTGGTGGTGTGATCTGGCAGCCTACCTGTTTGGGCGACAACATGATCGTGGCGTTGTCGGGGATACACCAGCTACTGATCCTGCTGGCGGTGCTTCATATCGCCTGGGCTGCCAACTGGCCTCCCTGTGAGTCGACGACGCCGGCGATGTTGGCCATAACTTAATTCGGACCTTTCGACCCTTCTTGAAATTGCGAAATTGCGCCATTGTTCGTGGAGATACATTCCTTCTGCGACCTCCGACCTCTTGTCATCAATAGCGATAGCATAATAGCGATAGCATACACAGCAGCAGCAGCAGCAGCAGCAACAACAACAGCAGCAGCAGTAGAGTACTCGTAGTGCGGCCGCCGCCACGTTATCCACGTCGGTAGGGGAAAATCCCTGTCCCAAGCTGCTCTGGTATCAGCCTGCGTCTCCCCTGTTGCTGGAACCAGCCGCGTACACAGCAAAGCTCATCTCGGGCCAGTAGGGGGCACACCTGGTACCAGACTCAACTGCTGCTGTGCACCAGGTATATATTCGAGCGTTTTTAAGTACAATTATGTATGGAACGTTATGTGCAGTAATTTCGGCACTATTTTTGTTACTTGCTGTATTCAACGTTGTCTTGACTGTTGACGGTCTTCGTCCTTAAATCTGACAGAGGCAGACATGCCCTTGCAAGACCTATCTCCTGTATTAATAACAACGATTCTTTTGACGGCCGTACATAGTTCGCCGGTTGGTGCGGTGCTGCTACTATGTCCGTGTACCCAAGGCTTGTATGGCCTTATCAGCCAGCATCAGTCATCATCTCGTTGCCACCGATCCCAAAACGCGAAACTCTCAGTCTTGAGCGTTCGTCTCTTAGAATGACGGTTACAAAAAAATATTCTTACGAGTATAATATGAGGTCATGAGCATGAGCGGCTGGCCCGCTGGCCGCTGGCCCGTTCGATCGCCTATTTTTCTTACTATTTCCCGGCTTCGTGCTTGATCTTGATGGTTCGTGGCAGATGTGGTGAAGAATGTCACCCTAGCCTGCGCTACAGGGCTAGCCGGGGCCTGCTGGTCGGTCACGGTGATAACTTCGTTTGGCTTGTACAGGCGAAAGGAGCACACTTTCTGGTCGCATTGCGACATCGAGATATTTTTCTCGTGGTGCAGCATGGGCCTGCTGTGCAACGCGGCCTTCCTGAGAGTCTACCGAAACTGGAAGCGTTTGGTTCGGCACGACCGCAACATGTGGCAAACCGAGGTATGCACGACGATGTCACCCATTAATATACTGCCAAGTATGGGTGCCTGTAGACTCTGATACATGCCTGAAAAACTGGAGAAAATGAATACCAGGTACCGGTATACTTCACCGTCAAGTTGCTGAGTGGTCATGCTGCTCTTGGAGTGTGCCCGACCGAGGGACAGCTACTACTCGTACGAGTATTACTAGTAGGTTAATCAGTTAATATTAATAGTGGTTGTACGAGTGGTCGGTGTTTTCAGATCAGCAGAACGAACACACTACGTACACTGCTGCTGTATCATATGATATGACACTTCGATGTAGACTACCAGGTACCTGGTATCAATGGACTACCTGGTGGTGCTTGGGATAACAATACAGCAATATCGTACCAGGTAGGCTGTACGCTATACCAGGTATACGAGTATAGATTACAGCATACCGGTATACGTACGGCACAGCAGCAGTAGCACGGGCCCGACAACAAGAGAAACACCAATAAAATCTGAGCAAGGCTTGAAACCTTTTTTGTGACACCACATTGTACGTATGATACCAGGTAGCTACAACACCAATACTGGTACTCTGTATTCGTACGTACCAGGTACCGATTAGACGTGGAATCGTAGATTTTATTTAGTGCGTGTTCGCCGCTGGGCGTCCCGCAAAAAGCAGAAGGTGGGGAGTGAGCCTGACGTTCTTATATACCTAGTACCTAGTACCAGGGGAAGTTTTGTTCTTAGTCGTGGGCCTCAGTACTACCTGGCATGTACGTACCAGGTACGCACTGTCTGTATGTAGTCTGTAGGTCGTGGGCCTATGCTCTGTAGGAAGGGTTTCGGGATGTTGACGTTTCCAGTCGAGCAGCCTGCAGCCTGCCTACCTGCGTGTCTCTTTAGGATTGATTTTTGTGGAAACCCCCCAAGTGCTGGCTGGATCTATGCTCGATCTGTGAGCTACTGGTATGGCAAAAAAAAAGGATTCCATATTTTTATGTCGTACAGTAGTAGCAGTAGTAGTAGCCCGCAGCTGTGCTGGAAGGCCAGTAATTCCCACGATCCCGAGGCAAGAGACAAGGAAGGGTCATCATCGTTAATTGTGCTGGTAGTTTAATTATCGCACAGGTAGCTGCACTGCTGCTACTCGAAATGTGTTATATACGCCTTTTGATGCAGCCAGCACTCCGCAATGGCCGCAATGACTGTCGTTGGTATGTTGGCATCCAACGAGCGGGGATCAAATGCGTACGATCAACTTATACTGGTAAATGCGGCACGTACATAGAAGTCAGGGCGGAGGGGGGGGGGTACTCAATTCGTGCATGGGCATAGTCGTTGACCCTATATACAATGCCGGGACGGAGCTCTTAGGGTTTTCACCAACCAGGCACACATTGCTTGCATGGGGGGGCGTACTCATGCGTATGTTTATGTTGTGCGGAGGGGGAGTACTCATTTGTTTCTTGCCTTCGTCATTTCACCATTGACCACGCATCCCTTTCGAGACGGAGCACCGTTCCTGCTCCTAGCAGAGACACCTTCAACGTTTGGGAGCTCATTACGTTTTTTCCATGTATTACATGGAAACATGTTTTACATGGAAACGTTTTGCTTGTTTTATCCCCTTCCTGTTTAGCCGTCTGTGGCCACATTCTATCTCCTAGGATAGCGATCGTTTTCTCGCTGCTCTCTAGTCTACCAAATTCCTCCGTGTACATTTCACACTCTCCCACTATGTTGCGCGGAGAGGGGGGGGGGGGGGTGTACGCAATTGGCGCATGGCAGGCCGTAGTGGCCAAAGACCCTCGCAACCCTGCTGTAACATAGTTTATTCTATGATCCTACAGTAGTAGTAGGCCTTTGATTTTTTTGTTGGTGCGAGGCGAACGAAAGCAGGACAGTCAACGCTTTCCCGTCCCATGGTCCACGTGTGTGTGTGAAGAATGTTGGCCGAGCTTTTGGCGAACATTGTTTGAACCCCTTTAGAACCGGAAACGTTTTTTGGGGACAAAACTACTTGGAAATAGTGTAGGAGAATTTTTTTGGGTAGTAAAAGGGGTTGTTTTTGCCGTCGTTATTTGCCGCCGAACTCGGTAAAACCTGTTGCCGCTACGGCGGTATTAGAGAACACTGCTGTTCACTTTTTTACTATTGATAACGGTACTTACCGGCTCCAGGGAAATGTACCAGAGGAGTCTCTACATCCTCTACTAATAAGGTCTGCTGTATATTGGCACCAGGTAGGGCCTAGACCTTTACTCGGCGGCTGTACGAGTCTGTATTGGTAGACTTTTAAGTAGGTCTGCTGTAAGACTTTTACCAGAGGGTAGGTAGTTATGAACAGAGTCCGCAATGTAGATGAGAAGGGCTTTACCGGGACTGCCCCATGTCCAGATTTGCGCTTGCCAAACGCTCTTTTTTATCATGTCATGACACTAATATACGAATACAATCGTAGTGGTCCCTCTATAGTGCCGGTATGTGCTTGCCGGAAATACCGGCACTATACTGTAGCGACAACCGGCAATACTCCGCATGCTGCCACTACTACTACCACCTCTAGTGGTTATTCCCATCAGTGAAAAGCGATTTCACGGGCGCTATAGCCGGCAACCGTCACTATAGAGAGACCAGTCGTGCTGTATATTGATATCGGATATCGGCGTGGTTGTAAAAGCGTTTTCTCTCAATGAATGGATCCATGTCGCTGTGCTCAGGGCCGTTTCTAACGACCGCATGAAATAGCAAAAAACTTGCTATTTTGGCAAGTCGAAATTTCCAAAACTTGCCCAAGACTTGCCAAAACCTTCTAACGACAAACACTACATATTTGGCCAAAATTCGCATCGTAACGCCTTCAGATTTTATTGAAACCCCTTGCAGCAGCAGCAGCAGAGAGCCAACGGCGATCTCACGCTCTCTGTGCCGTAAACGCTGGCGCAGAAAGAACTCCAGGCTCAGGCCATGTATCCCAGAGGTCGGCCGTCCTTCCAGCCCGACCAATGTGCCCTGGGAAAGCCGGGGCGTTATCTGGTTGGTGATATATATACGAAGTATTTGAGCATCAGCCAAGAGCAGCTCAAAACGGTACCCATGGCGCATCTACACGGCGCTCGCGGCGCGTGCCACCAGCCCTATGATCCCTACTGTCAATGCCACCAACTATCCTCAATTCCTCGCTGTAGAACACAAGTTAGAGCGAGTCTAGTCCGGGGTGGTCTGGGGTGGTCTGGTTTGTAGAACCTTGCGTAGGCGTTACTGGGCTCAAATAGCAAAAAAAAAAGCAATTTCACTTTCCATAAGTTTGCCAACGAACAGATAGGGAAATATTCTAAAAAAAGCTTTTAGCAAGTTTTCTGCTATTTTGGCAAGTAAAAAAAATCATATTATGGAAATTTGGCAAGTTTTTTGCTATATCTATATATGCGTCGTTAGAACCGGCCCTCAATCGATAAACGAAGTCCTGCCTCCTGAGTCAACTCCAAAATGCTTACTCGTACCACAGCGCTGGAAAGATCATAGTCTTAAGGCAAAAATATGCTTGTACTTGGTACTCTGTGAAGTGACATCAACTGATATCAAGTAATATGTTATGGTAGTGCTTGCACTTGCGTCGGTGACGCCCTCGCCATACCTTGCAATACATATGGTATCATCATCATCATGGTATCACATACGGTACGGACACCACATGTCTGTAGTACAGCAGTAGTACCCGTGACATTGCTCTAGGGGGACGCCTTTCGCTGCTCTTATCACAACAGCAAGCAACACGTGACCACTTGTGAAGATGCCCGTCGGGTACTAGTTACTACGGCCGGTCGCTTGTTTCATTCCGATACTATGATAATCTGATATGATACAGCCAATACACAGAGCGAGGGCCGTTTCGCGTATGAACGTGGCGTATACCGAAACGACGTGCCTATGTGACACCGACAGGCCTTTCGAATTTCCGGTGTAGTAAGAAAGGTGTTTTTGCTTTTTTTTTCCGAGTTAGAAGAAGCAACCGTGATGCGTAGACTGGCTTAATCTTATCCCGCCCTACCCCCTTACCCCCACCCTCTCCGTCGTTTTTGTGCTTGATAGTGGCAACTGCTGCTGATGATGGCGCCCTTTCTGCTGCCGAACATGTTCTACTTATGTCGACCAGATGTGCTGCAGTTCAATCCCATCACACAGGTGTGTCCTTACTGCTATTAAATGCGGAGGTCGTGATATCATTAGCGGTGGGGTTGTGGAGCTGATGAGCTCGGAGTATTGTCACGACTACAGGAATAGCAGTGCGAGAGTTGATCGCCTTGCATCAGGCACACGGTGTCGGCTGATTGCCTTGACGTCCAGCGCGATCGTCACGGTGCGCTCTTGTTGTCATGGTGTGCTCTTTATGTCAAGTGTATGTATGGCGTGCTCTTGTTGAGGGCGAATCTAGCATTGCACTTCCTCTGAAGCAACCGGTAGAGGCCAAAAGCGCTCCCTGAAACACTTCATTCTACCTCTGCACCGGTCGTATTCACAGAAGCAAGGCGTCACTTCATGTAGAAGAAATTAGTGGCCTCCTTTAGCATTCTGATGCTTGCGGTATCAATTCTACTGTAATCCGGGTACTGTGCGCATCGGTGGTGTATGTCCTCGTTACCTGTCTACGCTCAGACTTGCTTGTTTAGACGTTACCTCAGAACCCTGCGCACTCTCGAGTTTGAACCCGCCTTGAAGATTCCGCAATGTCGACTCTAACTTACCTTGCCACCTCCTGCTGTGTATATCAATACCATGCAGGAATGTGCTAGAGACTACCTCATCATCACTCCGATACTTGGGGTATATTGCCTAGGACTTCTACTGCTAGCGCTGTACCTTGTGGTCCGGATGGGCCACCTTCGCCGACAATTCAGCGAGTACAAAAGTGTGCGACGCGTGGCCGTGGCGATGATCCTTGCACCCGTGCTGCTGGTCATTATAGACATGGCCACCGGCCCTGAGCACGGAACTCTTAGGCGGCGTATGGTGGTCATCCTCAGCGTCTTCATCACCGGAGTCCTGTTCTGGATACCGGTGTACCAGTCTGTGTGGGCGTTCATCATTAAGGACGAGGTTAGTGCCATCAATCGTGTCATAGCTGCTAGCAATGTACCAAATATTGCGGGGACAAGCTCGTTAATTCAACTCGTGCGAGTTTTCACACCAATTTCCACTGCCCGCGACTGCTCGTCGACTCCGCCCCCGACTCGCCAATTCAACGCGTGCGTTTTAGGGTGCAAGCAAAGTACAACAACAAGGACGCCTTACGAGTACATATAGTGGTCCTCCGCGGCTTATCCTCCATGTGGTGTTCCGGTGACCTTTCCGATGGCCAAATCGAACACAGAAACTCCAAGGCGGACGCACAACACCGTTAATTT
Organism: Costaria costata; assembly: GCA_036873775.1. NCBI lineage: Eukaryota > Phaeophyceae > Laminariales > Agaraceae > Costaria > Costaria costata. Next base: position 14,274 of record JAYJME010002067.1, read on the forward strand.
TGATTGCCTGCGGGTGTACATGGATGTATGCGGTGGTGTTGGGCCCCCGGCATCACTACTCATATGCATCATATTTTGTGGCCAGGTCGCAACGTCTTCTAGGCTGTTCACCAATGTTCTCTCGTCACGATGGAATAGACGATGGAATAGACCTCAACAAACCCTGCGCAAAAAAAATGAAGGCACGTGCCGGAGAGAGGGGTGTACTCATATCATGCACGGCCGTAGTCGTATGACCATAGACACTCGCATC
>JAYJME010002068.1:0-14522 GCA_036873775.1 Costaria costata
GTATCCAAAACGCCTGATCAAGTCTCATATATTTTTTTCCGGGCCCCTCTATTAAACGATTGCCACGATATGGCCGCAGGGACTTGTGGAAGCCTACCCTCTGCCCATACAAGTAGACCCGACGCGTGTTACTGATCAGCACAGTCGTCTTGCGTCGTATTATCCCCCTCACAGCGCCATCGCGCTGTCACAGTCCCTCCGCGTTGTAAAATCAATCCCTGGTGCCTCCCTTGCTGTAAACACTGCTGTAGATATCGTGGTGGTGACACCTTGTACGAGTGCGAGCGTCGTAGCTCTGTTGGATTGGAGTTGGGTAATCACGACATAGTCGAAGGTCTAACTTGGAGTGTTTTCATCTTGGCTTGTTACATCGTGTATCGTAGATGATCGCTCGTGCTGGCGACTGTTGCTGCTGCTGCTGCCTCTGCTGCTGCTACCTCTGCTGCTGCTGCGGCTGCTGCTGCTGCTGCTGCTACGGCTGGGTATTTTGTTTTTATTGCGAGCATGTACGAGTATGATGTGCCGAGAGTGTGGTGCTGCTGTTGTTGTATCTACTGGCGGCGCTCTGACGACGAAATACACGTTGTATTACTACAGCATCGAAGGGCTCTTCTGCGGTTCGAGCAGATATCTTGGTGGTGGCACCGGGGTACGCTGGTCGGTAGGTCTAAACTAAAAAGGCCATATCGTGTTTGCGTATCGTGTTTGCGTATAAAACTTGACAGGTTTTTTTTTGGGTTCAGATACAACAGAGAAAATCGTAGGAATTTCGTTTTTTTATTGAAGTTGAAAGTGGTTTGTTCTGAACGATTTCAGCTGTATGGGAAATACGATATTTGCAAGGAGAAAGGATGTACGCACGTAACGTACGTGGGGCTGAAACGGCATGCTCGACTACTCGTACCGCTGCTCTTTTGGGCATGGCTGAAGGATGATTCATGTGACTACGAAGAAGGCACGTTGTGCGGGCATCATGCTGTTGTCCTATTCGTCGTGCTGATCTCTGGTGGTATGTCATTCGGCATCGAAATTAACTGACTTACGTAGCTTCCGGCCGATGTTGGGACAAGATCAGCATGAGAAAAACTCAGGCGGATGTTTGTTTCGCAGCGACGAGATTCCGAGCCCTCGACAGGCATCGATCGATTAACCCAACGACTGCGTCATCAACTCTGAACTGGGCGCGCTCGTTAGGAGCTCCGACCCACCCTAGGGTCACAGTGTTCACACTACCGCCGGTAATACATAGCGGGCACTGGCCAGGCGTCTGATAAAAAAAACATTTGGTGCTGGTGCAGGTCGTCTGGTGCGTAGAAACCAGTCGACAAAACAATCTCGATCCCTCTCGCATGGCAAAAATGTTTTTTTTTTAGGTTTCGAGAAGAGCGTCAGACGCCGCCGGCAAGCGCTCGCTCCTTGGACCTCGGATCCACCTGATATCGTGGCCGTCATCTGCATTCGCTGTCTTTGCCCGACACCAAGCGGGCTGGCCGTGTGTTGAACCTGTATCAAGATCGAAGGTCTAGCGTCGAATGAGATGATTTTCTATCAGCGTGTTGACAATTTTCAACGAGAAAAACAACTTGCACCGAGTAAAAAAATAGAAGAAAAAACAACGAGTTATCCGCTTTTTTCCCACGGCGGCGGTACGAGAGTATCTTCAGCCTCAATGTTTCTTCTATTTTATACAAAGAAAAAAGTCAAACTTCGCGTTCCCATTGCAGCAATATTCGGTGCCCCGCGAGGGGGGCACGCAAGTCGTACTCCCCGACGGTTATTATATACCTGGTAGATTTTACTACTGTATCAACAATGCTCCCGATCGGACTTGGTCCATCGTCCCACCCAAAGTGGGCCCATTCCATTGGTAAAAGGATCCCACACACCGGGTGAATGTTATAAAACGTGGAGCGCGTGGCTCGGAGCCACTCTATACCTGTCCGGTGCGCGCAGCACCTCTATGCGTTTGAGCGCCATATCAGAGTCCTACAGTAAAACCTATATAATTACCGTACGGGGGTACGACTTGCGTGCCTTCCCACCCTATACCTGTCCCGTGCGCGCGGCGCCTCTAGGAGTTTTAGCGCCATATCAGAGATCTACAGTAAAACCTATATAAGTACCGTAGGGGGGTATGACTTGCGTGCCCCCCAGGGGGGTCACCGAATATTCTTCGTTTAGAACATGGGATAGACGCATGAAGCCTCTGCCCTGATATACGACATGCGTTGTAATATAAAACTATTATAGGAGATCTCTACGTACGTACTGGAAGTTGCAATTGCCCGGGATGCCGAGCAGATGGGATAGACGCATGGAGCCAGAGGGCCTGCTACACGTCAAGACTGGGATAGCTACAAGCAACAGGAGGTCTCCGTCCCTCACGACAGCAGCTCTAACCCCGCTGAACCCCGCTGAACCTTAACCCCAACCCAAAGCCCAGCCTTAACTGTAACATGTCGAGACCAATGGTGCCTAACCCCGACCCGAAGCCCAGCCCTGATTGTAACACTTCGAGACCAATGGTTTACTTACAACTGGTATCATAAGGTGCGGTTCAATTTACAGTATAGAAACAGTATTGCATATTGTATGATATTTGTCAGATACAAACACTATCGGAGATCTCAACGTACGTGCTGGTACTTGCAATTGCCCAGTATGTGTTGCAACTACCAGTACAGCGCGATTATTTCCCCCCCTAGGGGGCACGCAAGATAGACACATGGAGCCTGAGGCTCTACACGCCCTTCAAGACGGAAGGTATGCCGCCGAGAGCTTGATTGTCAATAACAGACCACGCAGGATATTGGTTCCCCGTCACCTAATGCGAAGAAGTTCGAGGCCTTTCTTGAGGGAGCCTGAAGTTCGAGATGTGATTGCAGAGGGTTCCTAGCTGATGGAGCTGCTTTGTTACACTTTGAATTTTTGGGGTATTGAATATCCGATGCGTTATTCAGCATGACAGTTTCTTTGTTCGCAGTGCAGAAATATACGTCTACGGTAGTCGCTGGCTATTTGATTATTTCTCACATACATATACATATGTTTTTGACAAACCGTTTGTTCGCAGTGAAGAAATATATGTCTACGATAGTCGCTGGCTATTTGATTATTTCTCACATTCATCAGAAATATTTTTGACAAACCGATGCACATCTCCACATCTCCACACAATGGAGAGGCCCGAGAAAGAAATGCACAGCCGTCGTCGATACAGACCTTCGTTCGTTCAAAATGCGCATTGACAGTCGACGGCAATACAGCTACGCCTTGTATACCCTGTAGCTTGCGGTGCTCGACATCTTTTCTCGTACTATGTGATCAGTTCCATACTCTGTTCAAGATAACCCCCTTTAAAAAATCGGTCGACGCTCTAGCTAAAATAATATAGTATTGTGTATATACCGGTGTTAGCCTTGGGATCACCCATGGACTGCGCCATATGGGCTGTCCAATTTTTGTTGATCAGTATCGGAGGCCGAGCACGTAACGCGCAAACCGTCATAATAGCGTGTACTGGTAGTATGTTTACCTTTCTACCGGGCGGCCTAGAGCGCGAAGCACAAATCGTGTTCTCAGCGTGCACGCAGTAAATATACCACTTTAAACTTCCTTCACTAGCCCTTGGCAACGGAAACTGTCGTTTGCCGTTAATTTTGATACCTCATATACCCTTAAACTTGCGGCGCGTTAGCTTCGTTAGCGCTCTAGAATCCGAGCATATTGAGAGCGAAATAACCATAAAGTGGAATAAGAAGAACGTAATGGCCCCATTTTAGCGGCATAAAAAACGAAACAATTAAACATAGTGGGTGCATCTCTACGAGCAGTGGGAGTACTGACGCCTCTGCGTGATAAAATCTGAAGGCACGTACCGTAGCGTGGAGGGGGGAGAAGAGCTTGTTTAGTGACCCCGAGTCTGAGTTACTACCAGGGAGGGAGCTAAAGTATAAGGACGAAGAAACTAAATGGGGTAGATGAAAAAAAGGGAAAGTGTATCATATACATGGTACAGCAGTATGTGACATAGAGCATTTCGTACCTAAACGAGGGTATTCTACACGGGAGCACCACCGACCACAGGTAATTTTCATTAGAGTACCGCATTACTTCTGGACCCAACACCACACAAGCACGTGGCCCAAAGTCGTGTGAAGCCCGAGCTTAGTCGGGGTACAACACGGGATAGATGTTGAACCAATCTGCCATTTGATTTGCCGTCAATACAATAAAGCCCTCTAATACGAAAGCATGCTTTAAGAAAGCTAGCATAGAATTCCTAAACTATTTAGAAGGTGTGTAGCCTAGGCGCTCGCCTAATTTAGGGTTACGGCTGTCGCTTTTAGGAAGCCTGTACTTTAGTTGTGAAACGATATTTCCCACACAAAACCCCATGCACCCCATACTCATCCCTACCCAGTTTGGGGCAAGATATTGGTGGCATTACCAAGATACAGTCCCCATAATCTACACAAGTTGCCCAATTTACCTACCCCTTATCACAGCCCAACTTGCCACAGCCCAACATTCGATCAAAATCCACTGCATTGTACATCGTTTTCAGCGAACCGGCATTTTTGTTGTGATCAGGTATTTCGCACGCTACATCCCATGCGCTTCATGTACATCCCGGACCAGTTTGCAGCAAACGCTAGTTGGAATCTCTACGTTACAGTGCCCACAATCTATACAAAATGCCCAATGTACCTACCACGAACCACAGCCCAACAGACAACCAAACTCACGGCGTTGTACTTCGCATTCCTCACGTTCCACACATATATGTAAGGATATTTAGGTGCCCACTCGTTGTATGACTTCCAGCAACACCCGTGCATAATAGCAATGTTGTCTCCCCTCTTATAATGAAGCAGTTGACAATTGATGGGGGCACCGAAGGCGCCTCACAAGTTACCCACAAGGAACTCCTGCTGACCCCAAAAACCCGCCGACGTAGCGCTAGGGTTGGCATGAAAAGTTGTCACACCTACATGTACTACATTACCACCACGATGGAAACAGATCGTTAACTTGAATGAAAACGCCACTCTCTCCCCTAAAACACAAAACACACGCATCAGTTTTACACTGATCAAAATCAAGCCCCCTTATGCCGCGTAACAAGTGATGGTGCCATTATCTCGACGCCTGCTTCAAACCATACAGACTGCCACACAACTTATCCCACTTTGCCAGATATCGCCCGGCACCCCTTGGGCAGGCGCATGTGGAAGTCATCACTCACTCAGCTCTGACTGGCCCAACGCCTGCTTGGCATGCAATTGCATTAACCCAATCATACGTCGCATTCGATCGCAGCCAGCACACGAATACTCGCAACTCATGGCGACGGGGAAAAAGTGTCAAAACCATCAACGCCTGCATGCTGCCCAAAACCTGTCGCTACTAATCTGGACTTTGCCCGCACTGCTGTACCAAACTTGTTAACCTTACAAGAACAATAAAAATCAAGTTGATGCCGGCTCGTTGCTACATGCCATTACTACTCTCGTCCACCACTTCGAACGTCCCTACGCTGCGGAGACCACCGTACTCAAGACCCATTGATTGCAGCGCATGCCTGACCATATGCGTCCGCGTCACCCACTCACTTTTAGGACGTGAAGGCAGATCCGGGCTGGAATATGTGACGGGGACTGGTCAGCAATGTCCATGCCGATATCCTCCCTCCCGCACGGCTAGCATCGACATAAATCCATTCCAGTAAACCAGGACCCATCGCTGTCGCGATACCGACAGCGTCGCCGCCGGCGTTACCTGCGGCTGCTGCTGTACCAATGGGGTAGGGGGCGAGGGTGCGGGCGCACGCTCCGCCGATGCACTGACCATCGGTGTCTCCTGCGGTTGCGATACGGACAACGCAGTCGGCGGGGGCCTCGGCGATACACCAAGCACCGGTGCCTCCTACCGCGGCGACACGGAAGACGCATGCGGCGTGGGCTTCGGCGATTCACCGACCACCACCGCCTCCGGCCTTGGGATGTCCTCCTTTTTGTCGGTTTCTTTGCTGTCGGCATACACGGTCTTAGGTATCGCGTGCCTGGTCTCTCCCTGGCCGATCAGCTGGGGGGGAAGTTACGACGGTGTGGTCTGGTCACTTTACAGAGAAAAAGAATGGCAACGGTGACATGGGTGTTTGGGCTAAACTAACGGCACAACATAGGGTCGACACTGGATTGTCACCATATGTACTACTAGATTGTTGCCAGAACCCTGCAGGCCGTGGCACAATCGATGCGACGAATACATCGCTTCCTCCAACTTTGCCGTGCCAGACCACTTTTTCCCGTCTGTCGGGACCCTCTTCCAGCCTCCTTTTAGTTGGAGTGCGTGCATAGCTCTTGACGTTTGAGAGCCACAGGCGGAAAATACGGAAGGCGAGAACCAGCAACATGAGGGAGGTCAAGAAGGCGCGGAAAAAGATCCTCGACTACAGTGGGTCCGATGCGGCCAATCTCTATTCCGGATCGGGTCGTGTTGGGGGACGATATGCAGGAATGCGGCAGATTTGGGGGCGGAGGTGTTCATGCGGCGCAATTGGCGTGCTGAGAGGGGTTGCTTTTGACGGAGAAACGTGGCCGAATTTTCCCTCTCAGTCTTGGTTGGCATTGACGTGAGGGGGTCCACGAAAGCTCTTCAGGGAGAACAGCGTTTCTATCTGCACGATAGCTTGCGGCGCATGTAGTATGTGTATACTCGACGTCTGTACAATATTGACAAACATTTTTATATGTACATATATGTATAAATTCGTGCGTAGGGAATTTCGCAGTGAATTATTTGGTGGTACCTAATATTGTCGAAACCCAAGGGCAGACGCCATGGCGCATGTACGACCTGCCCCCACCGCATGTTGCATCAAGTGAGCAGTACGAGCATCAGGCCTGGGCTGGATCTCTGTTAACCTACATGAACGCCTTCAGGGAGTATGCCGTGTACATGCACACCCCCCGAATTCCACACAGCTGTCAGAGTTTGTTCCCCTTAAAACCCGTAGTACGCGCGATCTCACAGCTGTCGCTTGCAAATATGAGTTTCGACGAATTCCTCGATCTCACAGCTGTCGCTTTTTTATATTTATAATATTTGTGCGTGCTTAGGTTTGGTTTAGTCCTTATCGGAAACCAGTGGCCGGAGTTTTCCCTCCCAATCGTGGTTGGCATTGCGCGTGACAGTAATCCAAGAAAGCATTGGTTATCTTGTTAGGTTACGTTTGCGGCGCACGTGAAATCATGTGCGCCCTGAGAAGAGGTTTTCCTTGACGGATAAAATTGGCCGGGTTTTCTCTTCTCAGTCTTGGTTGGTATAGTGTGTGTTGGGAGTCCACGAAAACGGCGGCCCTCTCGTCACCTTAGAATTGCGGCACATGTGAAATCGTGTGGGTGCTGGGGAGTGTATACCCGAACGGAGACGTTTGGCCAGCTTTTCTTTCCCCAGTCTTGTTTGATGTAGACAACCCGGGGTCCACCGTCTATACTTTAATGTGGCTGTCTTTTCCCCGGCCAACCAGGTGGGGAGGATGTTACGGTGGTCTAGTTGGCTGTCAAGGGGTAAACAAGCCTTCTGGTGTATAGGGTAGAACGCTCGTATCTTCCTAGCCACTCCTTAAGCTCCATTAATCGATCTCGCGTCTGCGAGCACTGTGCCAAGAGGCAGCCGTGTGACGCGATATCTGAGATGTGCGGTGGCCAGGAATATATGGATGCTTGCGCAGGTCGTAGTCTATGCATGAACGCGGCAAGGTATGGCGTTAGATTATGTTTAGAAGTTGCGAACAGTTGATATAGCGCTCACTAGAGCTGTGACCTTATTCTGTAAGGCAACGGAGCCTGTGGTTTGTCCACAAGGCTAGAGGACTGCGTCCTCCACATCATGAGTGACACGCACATCGCTTGATTGTCTGATACTTGCCCTGGTTCGGCCCGGACAGAACCGCCGGTAAAAACTTCGTGAAGTAGGCCCAGACAAGGAATATCTTCTGGCTGAAAGTTGCAGCGACGTTCACCTTCGTGTGTGTTGTTGTCGAACCGGGAACGACTAGTGCTGTTGTAGCATGGGAAGCGCCCGCCTAACGATCACAAGCATTGTCTTTGCTCTCTTCGGATGACAGATCCATACCAGGAGTTGCAACAGAGGTTATTTCAGCTGAGCAGGTGCCGCTGCTGTTACGGGTTAGGGTTAAGGTGGTCGTCCGCCAGTCAGGACGAAAGTCATTAAACCAGGCCGTTGGTTGAGCAGAATTGTGTGGACAGTGGGTATGTGTGCCTCATGGACTAACCAAAATAATCTAGATGGGGAAACAAAACGAAATCAAAACCAAAACTCATATATAAAAACGTAAGCGTGCACCCGTTAGTACGGGACGACACATAAGCCGGCCCGTTGTCAGGCCCTTCAAACCTACGGGCCGTCAAATCCACGGGCCGAGCTACAAACGTGGCGGGCCGGCCCGAATAGAGCCCGGGCCTCATGGGTGTCGCTGCCTCGCTGCCATGTTGATGGGCTGGACCGTGTCACGGCCCATGCTCTGAACGTTGACGGGTCGGGCCGGCCGCAGCCATCGAATGGAAATTAGGATGGCCGGGCTGGGCCGCGGCCTATGACTGAAAAATTGATGGACTGGGCCAGCCCAAACCCCGGGCCGGCCCACCAGCGCTGGCTTGTGGCAAGCCCGGAAAAACACAGACAAAAACCAGAAGGAATCGACTATACCAGGTAAGTGGTAAGGCCATCTCTTATGTGACATTGCTGAAAAGCATAAAGTTGACGAACGTTCGGACCTCGGCACCAGACGCGCAGAACGTCGTCGAGAACGTTATCACGACTCGAATACTTTATATTGACTTTGGACAGCAAGCTGTCAGAACTCATGATCAGCGGGAGACATACATGGGATGCGGTACATAAAAGCGTCTCCGAGTGGTTTTCGGTTCTTCCCCAGACTACATGGGGATCGTCGCACCGTAGCATCTCAGCCCACGCAGAAGCAGTGTACCGGTATATGGTTCTCGCGACGAGAAAAACGCGACACGTACGCTTCGCGATACAGCAGCACGAGGATTATCTTTAGAAGTGGTGTTTTCCTCCTTGCTGTCTGTGTTGATCGCGTTCATCAACATCTACAATAGTACATCCATCTCCGAAACAACGACTACGAGACCGTCCCCTCGCCCTCGACGCGACAGGATGCGTGGTTGCGCCCACAAGATGAACACCACAACTGCGATGAGAGAGTGACGAGGCTCTCACCGTCGACACCATCACAATCCAATCACATCGGCTCGTGGAGACGCCTGAGGCGCGCGCGGGCGGGTTGTGGGGCATAGAAAGCAATAATTCAAGGAATATCGCGCCAAAATGATCAAACCTACTTACCAGGTACATGGTAACGAACGCTATGCTTCTTGCGGAGGATCTGAGGTTATCGACGTTGGTAAAGTATTTTCTGAACGCCAAGCACGTCATACATCTTTGTATTTAAGGCGACGCTCGTGTTCATGGCGCGTGTACGGAGTTAGGGTGCTTTGAAAAACAATCATTTCAGGCCGAAATTATTATTTGATTGACATTGAATTGTTGGATCGATCTACGTAAGGCAAGACCTCGCATTCTTGCAGATCTAAGTATCAAGTCCTTTTCTCTGGGGGAGGGTTGTTTCAAATGTATATCCCGAGATGTGCCAAAAATATCAGCAGTCACGGCAACATCACTCGGCCAAGAGAACACTCATACCGTTTTCCTCCCCGCATGTCCGTGATATTGCGGCGCTCTTTTCAGCAAGAAAGAGGGGACTCACACGGCCAGCATCAAGTTCTCCACCCGCACCAAATTTATTGCGACTCCCGGAAGTAGAAGTTGCCCTGTAGCCCATCCTCTACCGAAAACGGTGCTCAGCGTTCATTTGTAAGCCGACCAGCACACAAAGCAGGAACACACATTCGGCTCCCAGCAGGCTACCCGGCCGAAATCCTGCCAAGTAGCCTAGCCTCGCACACAACAAATGCTCGACACACGGCCTAGAAATGTACCCCGCAGATATGCTGACGATCGCAGTGAATTCGGTGGTCGTGGACGTATCCTGTGGTCCTGCCAAGGTGTGGCCGCAGCTGTTTTGTTGATCATCAAAGGGGGGTGCCGCAAAGGTGCTGCAGGGTTTTGTTTGGTTTGTGGCAGATATGTACCTTTTGGCCGAAGAAAAAGCCGTTCATAGGGTCTTAGGGACAATGGTTGACGGATTTTGTTTGTTTAAAACTCAAATTTTCTTATATTATGCAGAATGACTGACTTACTTTCTTAATGGTCAGGATAGTTTTACACAGCCCCTGTGGTAACGCATCATTCTTGACGACTTGATATGCTTCTATGCCGTAGACGAAGAGAACAGGGAGCCGTATCATTGTATGACTTATCACGACGCCACACCCACATATGGGGTCCTAGTGTTGTAGCACGGACTCGAGTCGTACAATCATATGATCACCTACATGAGTCATACGGAATTATCATCGACGGCCCCGTAGAGCATGCCACCCAGCTGACGATGCACCCGGGCACACGTCACCCAGACAAATAATACCTCGTCACACAATATTTCAGTCTTGTTCGTCGGTCGCAGGAGCGTGGGCAGGTCTTACAAAACGCGACACTGCTGACACGCTCAGCTACAGGTAGATGTCCACACACAAACTACGTCTATTCTTATCGCTCGTCCGAGTAGAGTAGGAATTCACCACAAGCCGAGAACAGGCGACGAAATACCGACCGATTTCCCGTCAGACAGGAGTTTCCTCATTGTATTTCGCTACTATCACAAAACCAACCTACGATTGGAACTACCTAATATATCCAACAGCAATCCAGCCAGTATCTGATCATAAGAACAATGAGAAAATATCCGTAGACCAGTATCAACAACCGCAGCATCAAAAACAGCCCTTCGCTAGTATTGAATAGCAGTGATGTGAGCATGATTATCTATACGTCTAGATATGTTATTATTGTCGTGGAGCTGAAACCAAAGCAAACCCCTTGTTCATTAAAACACAATACACACAAGGTACTCATTTTACTATTCAAATTCAGCCACTCAAGCTGTGGACGAAGAATATGGCCAGTACATCAATGGGTTATCCATGTAGAAATACAAACGAAGTGCAATGCTCTTCGAGTTGCAACAGCTACAACACCTCCAATGTCCCGACGTTGCCAATGATAGTTATTGAACCAAGTCCAACCTGCTGCGCCTTGGTTTGGTGAGGTACTGACCTTCAGTAAGGTAAATTTAGTTCGGACTCCGGGCTATCATACCTTTGGAAAATGTCGAACGACCACGGTTTTCGTCGCTAATGCTGCAACGAAAACCGTCGACGTCGCTGCGGCGGTCACTGTTCATATCGTCAATGCATTTGCCGACGGTACCACCCAACTAGTGTTGCCGCCGCCCTTATTGTTACCTTGAATCGCGACGTTACCGTCCCCATCACCGAATATCACGTCTACCGGCTTCGCTACAACTACTAGCGTCTTTTGCGCGTTCTATAGCTGCCACTACCTCCACTAACGCAGCTACCGATAACGTCGTAACAGCGGCCGCTATGATCGCGACTGTAGAGGCGTTACGAGCGGCGGCGGTATTCGCAGCGATAAGTCAAAATCATTGGCTCCAGCCATGCGCATGAGAGCAATGGTCACCCCACGCTTCCTCTTCTCTGGTGGCTATGTGCCCCCTTCGTTCGCTGAACGAGGTACGGAATGTGGCCAGAGTTCACAAGTATAATCCTACCCTCAATAAATAAGCACAATGTTCAATTGTTTTCTTAGAGCCATACCAAAGGACATCGGGTTTCAGACGTCTGGATGTCAGGAGACTAGCCCCCACCTGGGAATACATAGCAGGTATGAGCGCCCGACATCGATCAACAAGTGCCATGATCGATCACGCGTGCCACACCAACATGGGTTGATTTGCGCAATGATATTCACGCGCCAAAACTCACGATTGCGCCCCGCACATGCCAGGCCAAACAAGCTATTGCCAAACGCTGCTACACACGAACATCAGAGAGAAATTATGCTTCGCATATCAGATGCGAACCAATTTCAGTCCAGCAGAAGGCCACGCTGTCTCCCGGGGTACCACGATTCCTTGTCTAAGCTGATGCTCGAGTTTCGTGGTTTTCCGAGACCTTCCCGCATCAACACCGCAAGCCTCCCGACGTTAGAGCTGAAGGTTCCTACAAAGACATCGGCCGCCGCCAGCTTCTCGAGGTCTGCCAGAATGTAGACAAACGACTCGTATTCCTTGCGAACCACGCGTAGTAGGAAGGCGTATCGTCGAATGAAACGGCGGGCGAGCGAAAGGCAAGGTTAGGGTTAGCGAAGACTTGAAATATACCATACAATATAACGGTTTTTAGCCGTGGTTTCGATACGTACGATAGATGTTTGGTGGCTTTCCAAACAGAAAGCGGTCCCGACTTTTATTTCGGGGATTCACCTTAAGGTACTTACCGTCACGCAGCTGATCGCAACATGCATGCCGTCTTCTTGATCTCCATTGCATTAATGTAAGGACGTATATGGTGGCCGTATACCTGTATTCCATTACGCGGTTCAGCGGGTTTTTCAGGCTACATCCAACCCTAACCCCTGATCAAGCGTTCAACGGTAATCGCTATAATGCCGCAACAGTGTGAACATCGTCCAAATGCCAAAGTGCATACCTGCGAGAAGGTGGTTGAACCCACATGCGCCGAATGTTGCTTGCCCGTCGCTTTGCCAAAGTAGAACACACTGGCCTCGCTACTTACACTGGGAAAATACATCGGGGTGAGGGTGCGAACCTCGTCTACCACGGTGGGATCATCCGAAGCAACCCATATGGCTTTGATGTCATCCACCCCAGCTGGGGTAGTGTCTTCCTCGACATAGGCTACCGCCACCTTCATGTATTCCTGGATATACCAAATGAACGCGTTTGGGAGAGCGGGAGGCTGTCAGTTTGTTGTTATGTGGGAAATTACCGAGCCTGCTTCCCCTCGCGATTTTCTGCTTTCCGAAGCTCTCAGCTGAGCTTCCTGGCTATTAGCCAACGTTTCGTGCGGCGATGAATCCGTCCCGAACGTACCTCCACGGCAATCATATGGGCCTCGTGTTTTAATTTGTCGCCTCGTCGGACGTGTATCGCCAAGAAAGGCAAGCCTTCGACAGCCTTCTCTGCATGGATCACAGCGTCCACGTCGTGTCGGAGCCAAGGCGTCATGAAACTGAACAAGTATTTGGCCATCACCTGTAGCACGACGGGGTAATACGTGCAAGCATTGGCGCCAAGCGTTGGGTGCATGCCGAACGTTACAATGTCGGTATCCCAACCGACGAGACGCCGCTGTGGTGTCGTAACCGAATGCTATTTAATAGACTACAGTACGCAATAGCAGTTAATAAACTCCTATTTTGGCTATGGCTCGCGGCTTATTGTAATCTCAACGTTTAGCGTAGACTCTTCAAGGCTTTTGTAGGATTTAGAGTGGCGTTCCTCGCTGAGCACAAATTCGTAACAATAAATTCATATTTGCTTTTTAAACTCAGCCTGAAATTCTTAACTCCCAAGTTCTTAACCCATGTCGCGTACTGTATGGATGTAACCGTCGACGTATGGTTCGCGCACAAGGGCGTGTGTGTGTGTGCGCCTACCACGTTTCGTTTCCACAATGCGTCGTCGCCAAGTGTGGCGTCCGAGGGTACGTTGTACAATAATAGGCGACCAACATCTTATTCCGTGTGTTGCGGCACTTTCATGTGTTGGTGACCAGATGGGCGTACGAATGTATCGTTGCACCATTCGGCAAGCTCTCCAGTTACAGGCAACCATCAACTATATATAACCCACACTCGCCGCCAAGGCGCCCAAGCGATCGACATCCAATTCGCGGAGAGAGATGACGAGCTTGCTTGTGCGTTGGCGAAGGCCTTTGATGGTGAACATGTCCGCCGTATGCAGGTCCTCATCTGACACGTTTGCCGAGTGCATATGGTTTGTCCAGGCCTGCGGTCAAGAAGCAAAGAGGTTTCGGTCCAATGAAATAATCACAGTATCCTTGACAGTAACACTCGTATTTTATGCCACCGTGTGGTGCGATCGGGGTTGCATGTTTTTGCCAAACAATATTTGGCTGACGGGCTATTAAGCTGAACAATTTCCCTATACTGCTGTATTATTGGAATACCAGAGTAGTTTTACAATATTACAATATTTCTTGCTATATACCTCTTCCTCCAACACCTAAGTATAGTCGGTTATGTTTACAAGGGCCCTTAGCCGTGTCCGATGCCAAAAGTGATGTTTTGTTTTTATTCTTCGTCATTTTTTGAGTCGAAACCCGTTCTTCTTTTTTTTTTGTGCAGCCTCCTGAACATGCCAGCGGTCGAACATAATCCAGTCGGCCCCAAAACGGCCGTTTTTAGCCCCATTTTCCGGAAACAGAGAAGAAAATTGAAAA